>PTRB01000015.1:12960-100031 GCA_025094155.1 Lichtheimia hyalospora FSU 10163
GGTGAAAAGCGTGTTTCTATTGATGGTCCAGAAGGTACCAAGATTGAATACCGTGTATGGAATCCTTTCAGATCCAAGTTAGCTGCTGCTGTTCTCGGTGGTGTTGATCACGTTCACATTGCTCCTGGAAAGAAAGTCTTGTATTTGGGTGCTGCTTCTGGTACTTCAGTCTCTCATGTTGCTGATATTGTTGGTCCTGAAGGTGCTGTTTATGCTGTCGAGTTCTCTCATCGATCAGGTCGTGATCTTATCAACATGGCAAAGAAGCGTACCAATGTTTTGCCTATCATTGAAGATGCTCGTCACCCTCCAAAGTATCGTATGCTCGTTCCCATGGTCGATGTCATTTTCGCTGATGTTGCTCAACCTGATCAAGCCCGTATCATCGCTCTCAATGCCCATCACTTTTTGAAGAACAATGGTCATATTGTCATTTCCATCAAGGCTTCCTGTATCGATTCTACTGTGGATGCTGCCACTGTATTTGCTCGTGAAGTCAAGAAATTGCAAGAAGAACGCATTAAGCCCCAAGAACAACTCACTCTTGAGCCTTATGAAAGAGATCACGCAGTTGTTGTCGGTAGATATGCACGCAACAAGTAGATCAACTTCCTCTTTTCACTCTCACTTTCGCTCTCTCGCTTTATCTCTCTATTTTCTCGTCTCACAGCATTCCTCTTTTCGCATTGTACATAACAAAGACGTAATTGATCATACGTTTTAGAAAAAAAAAGAGTTTCTTTCTTCATTCTTACCCTTAAAACAATAAAGCAGTTTGGATTTTGCACTAGCAATATTATAACATCATCTGAATACATTGGCTAATATAATGAAATCATTCATGTGCATCTTTATAACAAAGGACATAAGGGTACCAAAGGCTAGAGGGGGAGCTATATAAGCAATTATCTCCATTTGGCTATACACAATCAAGTCTCCTTTCGCATCATGCCACCCGGTAAGCCCGCTACATACAACTACCACAACTGACACACACACAACACCTGACAACGTTCAATCAGCCCCTACTGTTAGTTCTCTGACAGCAGATCAATATGGCATTAATATTGATGTCACGGTCATGCATTGTATTGTGTCGCTTCAGCTGGATGGTCAGTACATTGCGGGAACTTTAGCAATATTGAAACTAATGGTCGTTTGCAGATGGCGATAAGACTATTCGCGTATCCGAACACCTTGTAGGTGATACAACAGGAGCTATCGTATTGAAAACGACACAAGGCAAGATAACTTGGCACGCGTATAACGTAGTATGTGAAACTGATGAGATGTTTTGCATAGATGTACAAGCGGGAAGCAGGCTTCAAGTTCACAATGGATACACACAAGTCATTGATGGTCATCTTCGATTAATTGCAGATTCATTCGAGCTTTCATCTGAAGCACCTTTTCAAGTAAACACTTTAAACAATCTTTCTCTCAATAAACTTGTTCGTAGGAATTGATGGTCATTCTTATTATATCTCTTTACAATGCTGTTTAACTAGCTCCTTTGAATCGCTTAGTACTTGATGAAGTCGCAAGATTAAGATGATCTTGTTATTCTCTTCTTGTCCTACAAATTCTGCTGGTGCCGGTAATCCATTGCTTATTTCTATTGATCGAAACAGAATAAATAAGAGAGCATTATATCCTTTTATACATTCACACTTACGTTCGAATGCTTGGAGTATTTGTGGGCTGAAATGTGGGAATGCCTTTGACAAGTGTACAAATCCTGGTATAGCTTGCACCAAGAATTCTGACGGTACACAAGTAGTGGATGGAGGAGGGAACGCAATTTTAAGCAAGCGTGGAAGCACGTGCTTCTCTGCAATCTGTAAGCTGATAACACTAATGTCAGAAGAACGCAATACTCGGTTCATAAGCTATAAGATATACGTACTAGATTTCAAGTGGATACTTCTCACATAAATGGCAAGCTAAAAGTATTGCAAACACTTGTTTCTCCGGCTGTGGTTGTCTTATCAGCTCAGGAATAAAGTTAAAAACAGCATCTATAAAGATTGCATGTAAGCAAAAATGAAAACTGTCAAAAGTAAACGCATACATACAAAGGGATGGAATCATCTCGACAACAATGGGTATAAGCTCAATCGAATAGGTTTGAAAGTGAAGCAGTTTGGCTATCAACAATGGGCTGTCATCGATGAAGATACTGTGGATGAACTGGCATATCAGCTGTTGTGCTTTCCTTAATGATCCTGTTTAAACAAAAAAGACGTGTTAATGATCATTCCCCCCAACTTGCATAGCTTTAACAAGTACCAGCTCTTCCTTTGTCAGCTTCAGTTTCTTTGCAGTGCTCCAAAAGAGCTTGGATCATGGCCGAATCTTGAGCATTTGTAAGCGCATTTATGTTTCTGGTGTTGAGCTATTAACAAGCATATATCAGAAATGAATATAAATGATGTCTTTTCCTTTCTTACGTGTGTTGAGCCAATAGTGTAATACTTTTTCCATATCCGATGTCTTGAACACACGCGAACACATCCCATCATCTATCAACAATCTATATATGAGACATTCTGAACCATAGCAAGACTTGTAAACCTACATGTAACCATAGACTCAACAGCCGCTCTGAACGAAATACAAGTGAATCACACTTCAAGAGGGAAAGTGGTGCCTTGATGATAAGTTCAAGTGTGTAATCTCTGTAAGCATAAATCAGTCAGATTTTATCTGCCTTAAAGTATGACAGGCTTACTCATTCATTTTGCTGCTTCGGAGCGCGTTTGAAGTGATCACCCATAACTCGTAAGGAATAACGCGGTGTAATGATTCCCATGTTGAAAGTAGAGCTTCCACTATCGCTGACGGCATATCCCTATTAAACTCATCTATCAGCATTTATTAAGAAACTCCTTGTGTCACTTACTCTTCATCCAGACACGGCCGTAACAATTTGGAGAAGCATACTTCAGCATAAGGTATTGCTTTCACGCTTTCCATGGAACTCACGTTTGTCAATGCTGGTAAATCAAGTGAGTCAGCTAGTTATCTCGATTGTAACCATAGAAACCACGTACCATAAACAACTTGATCAGGATATTGTCGCCACTTGCAAAGTACCGAATCGAGTTTTTCGAGTGAAAGATGACCACCATTCCATATTCTACGCTGACAACATTAGCATCACGTGAATCCATGGCTTCGCATCCATTACCCACATCCTACCTATCCATCACTACCAAATCCTCTTTGCCTTCTTGAAATAAGAGACCTGATACATCAAACAGTTCTGGATACAAATTGGCGGCCATTGCCAGGAAGTCTCGATAAATACCACGGTATGCAGTGCCTTTCTCGAGATGGTTAAGCATAGATCGGATGGGTATACGATCAACGAAATTATATTCTATGCAAAACAGTTCATCATCATCAACCCTTGTCTTCTTTCTTTGTCCTTCTACTCACCTTGATATTGTACATGCACAGCTGTTGCTAGTTTGGGATCGGTCTTGAAGGAAATGATTGCATCATGGAACTGAAGTACATAAAAGGCAACGAGCACTTGAGCTGGCGTGATGTTATCCAAGTTGTCAAAGAAAGGGACGAGCTTATCCTCGGCAATGGGTTGAATACGGTCTACATGAAATACACTGGAATACGTCAATATCATGTTGTGAAGGGAAAAATAGAGCAATCAGTATGGAAGGTACCTCTGAACATATTCCTTGATCGTCACTGCAAACATGGGATTGATTGGTAAAGTGGCAGTTGTAATGCACTGCATGAGCCATACGCCATAGTCAATGTTGCCGTAAAAGACGCGACCACGCAATAGTTGATGAAAGGATTCAAGGCTGAAAGAGTCTTTACCATTCATTGGTAACTGTGGTATGTGTTGATCGATAAAGGGGTGTTGGTTACCAAAGGAAATTTAACGCATAAAGGTGGCAACCGGTGTCTCGGATACTGTTCCAAACAACGTAAAAGCGCCGTTGACTCTCAAGCCCTTGTTAATTCATTCATTTCTCTTTCACTATTTCTGCAAAATCAACTCATATGAAAGAACCAGACAACCACGAAGCTACAGTTGATGATCGTCATCCACCTTCCACAGAGCATACCAATAAGCTTCAAGATGGTACTATATCATATCGTTCTCGCTAATGATTTATGCTCACTGATCATTATCATATAGATGATAAAGCACCACGCGCGTATGACTTTGCAATAAAGAATGACGATGACTTTCTCGGACGAGACCATGATCATCGAGCTACTGTTCATCAATCATTACAACAACGAAGCAACTCGATTTACAACGATAGAGCGACAACCAGCAGTTCTGCAGGCAAAGCACCTTCACTTCATATGCTTCCCACCCAATCCGTCGATCCTTTAAAACTCGTCAAGCAACTCGAACTTACAGCCTTTAAATACATTGGTGCAGCGTCAATGCTCGCTTTCTTATTGGGAAAATGGGGATTCAGCTTATTGATCGCCATACCATTGATTTTAATTCCTGGCGCATTGTATTACATCCTCGGTTATCAGCCGAACAAAGAAATGAACTGGAACATCGAAAAGCAGCAAGGCATGAAGTCGGTAAGCTGCCTTGATATTAAAGTATGTGAGTTAATAACTTTTCGTTCTAGCTCTATACAGCTGAAGGTGAAACTGTTGAATGGCTCAATTTCATGTTGGAAAAAGTCTGGAGAAGCATTAGTCAAGAATTCTTTGAAACCATCGAATCTATGGTGGAAGACACCATTCAAGGCGTAACACCAGGGTTTATTGTAAGTGATGGCTTTGGATAAGTGACTCATTCATAATGCATTATAATAGAAAGGGGTCCAAATATGTGATCTCGATATCGGATCTCAAGCACCACGTGTCCAAATGTAAGTCATACAATGAGCCATTTATGTCATTCTTTTCTCATTGTTGATTGATAGAATACGTATGTTCCCTGCTCTTCCTGGTCAATCAGAAGAAAGCATCGTAAGTGCAATAATGAACTGTTCGATACTTGATCTCCTCTTTCTAACACACAGACCATTCAAGTTTGGCGAAGCATCTTTTAGCTTCCATGCACATCCAGCTTCAACCTTATCAAGAGAGCGTGGTCCCATTGAACCATCACCTCCTGGTGTTTCCATTGGTGTCGCCCTTGGATCAGCTTCTCCAATTTTTATACGAGGCGAATTAACAGCATTGAAGGGGCGTGTGCGTTTCAAGTTGACGACAGGACCTGATATCCCATTTGTATCAAAATTGACCATTTCATTTCCGAGTCCGCCTACAGTCGAAACAGCCGTTATGCCGATTTCACGTCATATGAACATCATGCATGTAAGTCAACATGACATATTTACAAGTTGACTTTACTCTTACGATGACTTTAATAGATTCCAATGTTCAAGATGATGGTGAATGAAGGTTTACGTATTGGTATGGCTAGCATGATCGATCCCAAGAGTTTCACAGTCGATATTCAAGAATTGATGGGAACGGACACGCATGATACTCGTGCTTTGGGAGTTGCTATGCTGCATGTTCGAGGTGCAACTTGTGATCCACAGTTGGTTCAATTGAAAGGTACGTATAGCATACACTCAAGATAAACCCAGTTACCCTATGTCTAATGCAGGATATAGACTTGGAAGATTCTTACGTGACACTTTCTCTCAGCAATCAACCCAAGCGTACCTTGTCAACAACACGTGTACTCACAAACGATAAAGATCCACGATGGAACGAAACCCTTCATGTTCTCATCAGCAAAGGTATGTTACCACAACAATCCGCTTTAAGTATAATCACATTCATTTGCGTCATTTCTATAATATAGATGATTTATCTGCTGATACCAAGCTCGACATCAGAGTATGGGATGCCGACAAGATCAAATATGACGATATGTGGGGATCTTACTCGATTGCCGTTCGAGATATTCTACAGAGCAAAATTGATCGTCTAGGAAATGTGATCGACTACTGTAAAGACGAAAGGGTCGTGTTTGATGGGTATGTATGTAATATATGTATATGGACTTTCCTTACCAAAACAACATTAGATGGGCTCCACTGGATGGTAAATCATTAGAAGAATCCAAGATCAAGGTCGATTTCAAGTTGAGCTTCCATCCCAAATATGTTGCTGCTGAGGAAGAGTCGATCGTGGAAAAGAACGAGCCTGAAGAGCAGAACAAAGAACCAGCTGTGGATCCCGATCATACAAGTGGCAAGTATTCAAGTATTGGTGTTGATGATTGATATTAATCCATCTTATGATATTAGGTATATTGTCAGTTTATATTCGACAGGCAATGGATCTCGAGATTGGCGCAACCGATGACTTGGCTGATGAAGAGCTTAAGCACCCATACAATCCAAATCAAGTTGTAAGCCCTTATGCGATCTTGTATATCAATGACAGTAAGGTGTACCAAACACGAGCCAAGCTGCGTAATCCATGTCCGGTAAGCCATACTCCCATCAATGCATCAAAACTGGATAATGCTCACACACCAACATAGCACTGGAATGGCGAGTCAGAACATTTCATCAAGAATTTCGATGCATGCACATTGCGTATATCAGTCAAGGCAGCATTTGAATTGGAACGTGACCCAGTTATCGGTACTAAGCTACTGAAGCTTGCAGAGCTTTTCAAGGAAGAGACTTGTTCAACATCCTATGTAAGCATTTATCATTTTTGAAAACATGAAAGCTCGTATTGATTAATAGAATATAACTTGATGTAGCTTAAAGAAACTCAAGTATGGGTACCTCTCTCCAACGGGATTGGATTTGGAAAGGTGCTATTGACACTTCGTTATAAACCTGTACATTTAACACTACCACCGCCGATGCAAGGAGCAGGTATATTTCGAAAGGATAATACTAAAATAATGAATGACTGACAAAGTAATATAGATGTCGGTACCTTGATCGTTGACAGTGTTCGACTACAGCAATTGCAGTCACCATTTGATCCTTCGAGCCATTCTACCAAAGCAATTCTTGCCTTGAATGTTGATCCAGTTATACTGAAACGCTTGAAAACACGTGACCTAAAAGATAATGCTTGGGAAGCTAAGCGACTGTATTTCCCTCTTATTATGCGACAACGATCAGCACTATATGTTCATGTGATGCAAGGCACAATGGGTGGAGCCAAAGCAACAGGTCGTTTATGGCTCAAAGAAATGGGCGATGAAGAGTGGCAAGATATCGTAGTTGGTCTCCATCCCTATCTTTCTGAACATAGCAAGGAAGCCAATCGAAACGAAGATGCTTGGGATGTGGATGGACCCCTTGGTCAAGTGGTTTTACGTGTGAAGATCATTCCTGGTTTCTCACCTGTGCATACTCATTTACACATATTCAACAAGGATATGGTGGGTGCTGATCCATTCCACGCCGAAAGGATGAAAGCGAAAACTGAAGCATGGATGGAGGGACAAGGAAAGGATCAAGGAGCTTCAATGGAAGAAAAGGCATCTGAATCAGCTTCTGTCGACACCACATCAAGCACTTTGAGCACGCTTTCTGAAGAGTATGGTGATGAACAAGATAAGGAATATATCAAGGAAATGCAAGACATGTCGAAAACACATGGTATAAGTAAATATCAAGTGTTACGGAAAATGGCATGGGGTACCGATATCGTGAAGCAACAAGTGGACACATTACGTGAAGGATTCAATTCGGAAGCACGTTTATCACGCTCAGTTGCAAAGGAATAATATGAAGATTATTTCGATTAGCTTACAATAGTATATACATTTATCAAAATCTTATGTACAAATATAATTACAGAATTGAACGATGGCTGTTACTGGTTCGCATATGCCAACGAGAAGTTGACATTGATAGATCAGATGTGCTTAATTCACGGCTGGCTAATATATCGACATGGTATTGTTTTAATTGTTGCTCCTTATTATCCATCTCATCGAGCTCTTCAGAAGGTAGTTGCACAGCACGATCAATAGCAGATGGTAAACCACGATGGCGGCCACGAATCATAAGAGCAATAAGAATAAGCTTGCTGAGTGTGTGGTATTGTGCGCTTTGGGATGTGCTAACACCTGGGAATCCTGTAGATGATCCAGCTGTTCCAAAAGCTGAAGCACACTCATATAGAACAGTCAATGCTGTAATAGGAGATGGCGACATGATACTCTCGGCTTCAATTACGCAAATAAAGAACACGCCCAATATTAGCCAAACAATCTCTTGAGCGAGTTGTCGCTGTAATTGTTGCATAACATAGAAACTAGGGCGCTTGGAAATCAGCTTGCGAGAACTTGTCATGACACTGGAGATTGTTGGTTTGCGACGTAGCTTGATCGTGCCTAAGCCTTGTTCTTCATCATCTTGGCGAGTATGACTATAGATGCCAAGTTCTCGTTCCTGATTATACGAGAGTTAAGAAGATGTCATTCTGATTATGTGTTCTTTTTTCTACACACCTGATAAACGTTACTGTTGCGTATGGAAATGGCCAATGGATATACACTAATGTACATGAAAATGATGTAGCAAATTTGTGTGCCAGGGTTTACTTGAAGAAGATTGACAACAACAAATCCAGCTATAAGTCACAAGAGTTAGTGATAGCTACTATCACTTCATATTTCCATTGCTTACTCACCGTTGCGTGTAGACACTCCTTGAAAGAAACCATCCAAGACTCGTGATGGCCACGAGACACCATCAAGGACCGGCAACCAAAAGTTTGTTGCAAGGAATACCGTAGTCATCACCACATTGAATACCACCACCACAATCACGAGCCACCATGTTTGAGTTGAAGGAAACAAGTTAGTATAGCAACGGCGTGGGTGCTCTAGCAGATATCGCAAAGTCTTGCGAGTATGCTCATTGGGTGTGAGCTTATGCATGCACCAAATAGCAGCACGAAGACTGATAGGATAACCCGTGTTGCCGAGAAGAATCATGAAAGCACTGATTAAAAGAGGTGCAGGTGCATTAAGGAATGGCACCATACTTGCATCCAGCACTGATAGACCCAAATTATCGAACGAGGAGATGCAAACAAAAAACGAAAATAGCCATGGATCCATAGGTGTTGGATTAGATGTCTCCAATACTTGTTGAGCATACGATGAGCTTGCAATATAAATCCGTAGCGCTAGTGATCCGATGAGATTAACTGAAAGATACCAAATGGGTATCATCTTGGATAAAAAGTCGATTGCACGGTATTCTAGACCACCAATCCTGTATCGTTGTTCACGCGTCAATTGGCTCTTGTCGATTGGCTTTCTCAATATCTCATTGATATCGTCCGTATATAAATCATCTTCATCCTTATCCTTGCATCCATCCCTAGTGTCATCCATCAACTGTCGTGCACGCTCTCGCTGAAATGCAATGTCGGGGTTGAATGCAATACCACCACCAGCACCTTGATGTGGAAGTGTCACAGCTGCCTGGCTATGGATATCTGTTGCATTAGTAGTCATTGATTGTTGCTGCTGCAGTTGTTTCATCCTCTCCACTAATTCCTCTTCACCATATGCTGAATCATCTTTGCTATTCTCGGTTCGAAAACGCCGCAGCACAATCTGTAAAGCTCCAGAGTTTGGCTCACGGCAATCAGACATGGATTTACTTCGCCAAAAAGGGGGTTTTTTTCTCGTAACTTCCTCCTGTTTTCTTTGCTTAGCTCGTTCTTGAAGTTGCCGGTTATATGCCAACACATCTTCGAATCGCTTTGAGAAGTAATACTTGCGCACCAATACAATGATGATTGAAACAATGACATGTGATCCAAAAACAGAGCTGAAAAACATGAGCAAATACTGATAAAGACCAAGCTCAGACATGGCAATCGTATTAAGACCTGTGTTTGTAGCTCCTGTAGTAGCCATGTACAATGCATCAATGAAATCCCAATGAGTGTCAGGTTGACAGTAATAAAGTCCGGCAAAGATAAGGCACAAGCATATGATGTAAAAGTAATGCAGCACCAGGAAATTGATATGGTCGCTCCATAATGTGTTGAGCCATTCCATGACACGCCTGCAGGTGTCTCGCATGTTGCTGCTTTGTGGAAAGGAATAAAGAAATGAGGAAGCCCAGGGGTATGCAGGATAAAGACGCGATCAACCAAATTTATACCAGAAATAATCCCTTTGTGAAACATCAGTGCATTGAGTGATTTACAGCGTCATTAATCCCTCAGATAGGAATCTCGTTTCATTCAACCTGGTCTGAAGTCTATTGTCAGGAAGATAAAAGAACACTATTCATTCTACATGCTATCACACCGCATGTTTCTTCCTGATCCCACTTTTTCTTATCCCTTATTATATAAAAATGGCTTATTCCATATGAATATGGTCATCACAAAGTACCTTGCAAAAAGACAAAAGACAATCGATCAAGAAGCTGGAATCAATAAGACACCCATTACCCAAACAAATCAACGAACATGGTTGTTGACAAGTAAACCAAGTTTTTGGTACACTTTGTGACGTAGATGATTTGCACTATTAACGACATTGGTGGTTGATTTTCACTCACGTCAAATGGTCGAGAGCTTTACCCACGTGAGATGCTGCATAACGAATCATCCACGAGCACGGGTGCTTGAACACATTGTATAAGTGTACCATTCTTTGAACATGATCGTCGATCAATTATTTCCACTAAAAAGGAAACAAACACTCACCTTTATGTTGAACGCTCTTAATGATGCTCAGTTAACAATCAGACCCCCATCCTCGCTTAATATCAAATTCAGTTGACTGCAACACTTCATGTAACATTACAACGTAGCTTCTTACTATCGACATGTATAACTTGCTTATTACAATCCCTTCTGAGTATGATAATGTTACAAATAATCTCTCTGCCAGCTCATGATTTACATTTCATTCATCAGGAGCCACATGGCCAGTTCCATTAATATCATTGTCATCTGACTCTGATCGTTTTGTTTACTTTAGCTGCTCAATAAATCCAAGTGGCAGCTGGCGAGCGATACTGGATGTGACATTTATACACTGTGTTTCATTTATTCAACCATGACTTTAGACCACATTCGTCAGGAGTGGCAAATAGTGTTCCTCGGTCAATTGATCTACCATATTACACCTTTTAATCTGGTTGACACAACCTACACACCCCTCAGTGTTTTGAGAATTCTCTCACTAATTGAACGCAAGTGAGAGTGTCTTGGCATATGCAACATATTGATATGGCTGGATAATACTACTGTGGGTGCTGCATGATGATGACAACATTGAAGAACAGTTGGACTATGTATCCGTGTATCTCTGGATCTTAAAATTAGTATAGCAAAGATAACGATGTCAAGGACACCACTACTCCTGCATTTCTTCAAGCAATATATCAAGAGTATCAACTGCAATTTTCGGTTCACGCCAATCGCCTTCTTAAAACCATCATTAAATCTATCAGAACCTTTATTATATATGTACCAGAGTGGATCACCAGCATTGTTGCAATGAAAGAATTTATTGTGAGACTGAAGATGGTATATTTCACCCGCTCTTACTCCTTGGTATACATTTTATGATGTTGCATATAATCATTGAGAGCTCTTCTCTTCTTTGATATTTGCCAGCGAGGAGGGACCCGCATGAAATCACCATCGGTCAATAATATCGGACACAAGTGAACTTTCTCACGGTATAAAAAGCATTATTGGCTCGGATTGGTATATAACCAAAACAATGGATACCATTCGAAAAGGGTCACAGCAAGCTTTCTTTCTTCACAGCATTGAACAAGCTGTGTCATGTGATCCAATCAGCAGTGCAGATGTGCCAAAGTAAAATCATCTCATGAATTGAGCATACACTTAGAAGTGTTGAAATGACGTATGTATACTGCTCTAGCAGCGTTAGCTTATCTTCGGTGATGATATTGCTATGATGAGTTACATGTACCATATGGAATGTAAGATTAAACCAGTGTGAGACAATGAACGCTCCTCTGTGACACACCGACATACCATATGCAGTGGCTGCATGCATCTGTGATAATCTATGGGGCTTATATGCAGGGGTCTAGTGAATAACACTCACACTAGACATAAGCAGAATGACAAAGAATTGTGAGTCGGCAACATCTGAGAGAGTAAGAACACATGCAACCAATCGCATATTATAAAGGTCAACATCCGACGACAGCATTGACGCGCTTTAGAAAACAGAAGATCCGAAATCCCCACGAGACAACTAGTACCAAATTGTGCCAGTTCATTGTGCGATCACACGTTGGCGTTCAAGTACCAATGAATAAGAACCAAAATGGAGGTGGCTAGCGTTCTTGTACTGTTATGGTGTGCATGAGATAATTGGGGTAGGGAAAATGATGAGATGGTGTAAAAAAGCTACACAAGGCCATAAAAGATAAGAACAATCGTTTTTGGTAAATTTGAGATAAGAGGACATAAACTACCAATTTGAGTAACCATTTGTCTCATGTGATGATCATACTACGGTGAACAAGGTTATCTACAAAACAAAAGGCAATGACAGCATGTACATTAGGAGCTTCACATTGGCATGATTTTTTAAATAAACGGCTTTAGTTGGTAGTTAGGTATATGAATCTAGGTAGTTGATTACATGGATATGCGATGTTTCTACAAGCTAATGAAGGAATATTTACAAGAATGGGTAAAAGAATGAGAGGAAAGGGAGGAAAGGGCTGAAAGTCAACGTTACACATGACAAGTATTATACAACGCTTCATGCGACTGTGTTACCAACAGGAGTAACAGAGACGAGAGATTCATACGGAGGTAAAGATGGGCCAGAGAAGCTATGCTGACGGCCTGTGCGTAAAGCTGTTGAATATGATGGCACTCGTGTCAAGTCAAATCCTTCCCAAGGTGCTGGACCTTCATCTTCACTGCTGCTGCTACCACTTGTACTTCCAGCATCATTAAAGAGTTGCGTGGAAGGTCTTGAAAATCCCGATGCTAACAAGTCACCCGATGAAATCAGCGCTGCAATAGTATTAGGATCATATGGTAGGGATTTCCAAGCATCTTCGTATGCCGGTAATTCGTTTGCATCTTCTTCAGGTGCCACAGAAGCAAGAATGATGGGAACAGCTGCTCGTAATTCTTGAAAGGGTTTAGTTCATATGATACCAACAACCCCACTCATCGTGAAAACCTTTTACTTACCAGAAATGTGACCATCCTCATTTACAAGGCATACAGTGAATTTGAGCTTGTGCTTGATTCTGATGAGATCGCTGGCAGTGTCAGATTGAATACGACGATTCTCTTGGCTGGGAACATATAACACCTCGGTTCTAATCCATCGATCTTGTATACCAGAGAATCGTGCATCTCGCAATGTTTTAATGACACGTCCTTCGGTTCGACTGTGCTCTTGAGTATTCAATACAGCATACTCTTTGAGATGGCATGCAATGGCTCTCACGGATAATCCAGGCGCAATAGGCACTAGATCGAAAGTGATGGGGATTGACGTGCCACAGCTATAGACCTTCTTTGGAATGCTGATATTGTAGGAAATCTTGCCAGTCCATTCATTCGAAATGACAACCGATTGGTTATATTCAAGTGATGAAGGAAGCATAAGGCGAGTGATTGTCAAATTGCGCTTGGCAACATAGTTCATGGAAAATGCAGGTCTTTCGGCAACGGCCTTCAATCGATAATACACTTGACCCAAGTCGTGCTGAACAGTGCTTGGGAGATCCCCTGGGAGTGGCAATTCGAAATCCCTAAGAAAATATATCAGCCAATGTGCACCACACCATACATATCCTCATGGCATATAACACTTACCACTTATATCGGCCTTCAGATAACTGATGAGATTTACGTTTCAATTCAATGAATGTCCAGTTGTGTTCTATGATAGTCTTTTCATGTTTGTAGTGGCGCTGATGTGATCCATGTCCTAATAATAATTAAATTAATCATTTTGTCACAAGCACATGCAAAAGATAACTATGATATCTACCTTCGGTCCAATTAACCTTTGTTTTGCCTTCAAGTTTGAGTGTTAGCGACTTGATTTTGGTTGCTTCGTTGCAGTTCAGTACCACGGATCCTCGTAGAATAACACCGGCTGATTCTTCGGGAGTACCATGTAGGATGATGTGATCTGATTCAAGATTGACGGCAAAGTATGATCCATGCACAAGTGGCATTTGTGTGTATAGCAAATAGTGATTAAGGGGTAAAAAGTGAAAAAATGATAATGGAAGAGAGAAGAAAATGGAAGGAAAAGGGGAAAGACAGCAAATAAATAGGTGCAATGCCGACCATTTATCTCTTTCCTGAAAGCGGCAGTGCCTTTTCCCGATGATGCACATGGATCCGCAATGCATGTCCCTCGTTTTCCCGTTTCCCACCGCTGTCAAATATGGAACAAATCCTCACATGGAATCCAAAAGGCCCATCATCAGGTTATAAGACCAATTCATTTTAAGCCGACATAGCCGTTCTTCCAAGTGTTTGATCCTTCACACGCAAAATCGGATTTACATTGCCAGGAATGGGTTCTCTGCATAAAGCAATTATGGTGACACAAGAATCGGGAGAACAAAACCGTCCGATCCACAAATCAGGAACAAAGGAAGAAAAGAGGCGGATCTATTTACTGATATCCCGCTTTGCTGCTAAGATAAGACCCGCTTTGACCCTTTTGGTCATTCGGATGCTGTTTGACATTGATAGATCATAAAACAATAATGTGGACTACCATGGGGATAACGTGAACACCTTTGACGTAGTTGATTATACGATGAAAAAAATCACGCCAGCTGACTTTTTTTTAGCCGACATCCCTTTACTCATCTCATCTTTTCTCCTTGCGCATGCAACAACTATCGCCACGTGCATTAGTGATCACCCCACAAGAGTTGTCGCCAATAATGATGAATATCAAGAAGCATCCCCATGCTATGATGGATACATTATCTGCCAACAATCACATTTCCCAACTGCTGACAATGCGGTAAATGAATCAAGTATCAATGCAAGACAATAAACCTTTCGAGAAAAATCATTCCACTTGTCAACAATAGATCGCACAAGTGTTACATGATCAAAACTCAGAGTTTGTGGACCGTCGGTAATCTATGGCCAATTGCTCACGCCATGCATTATTTTTTCACGCCATGCATTATTTTTTCAAGATGATCGTCGTGCATTGATCTCACATCACAAAGAATTGTGAGAAAGTCTAGATTGACTATTGGATCACATGTTCTTGTTGCATAATGTATTGTATTGATTCCACAACCCCCAAGAGAATTGAGAGAAAGTCTAGATAGACTATTGGGTCACATGCTCTTGTTGCATATGGTATGTATTCCTCTTCATTATTCTAATCCTGAACATTATGTTTATATATAGAGGGTATCTTCATTTATTCCAAGGAAGTTGAAAGAGAGCAACAACAGGGTTATAATTATTCATTAATCATTGTCTGGTATATTGTAGGTTCTAAATTCCGCCTCTACCCAGCTCCTATCGATCCGACAAGTTTGTGCCATACTTGCTAATGACCAATCATTCTTCGTCAACTTGCTCTTTGCATGCATGGTTGTACTTGTGCTATTTTGGATAGGGGATAATCCGGCATAACAAGATGCATAATGGCGTTATTGCATGATGATAGACCCATAATGCAGCTTGTCACTTGATGTGGTGGTGGTAGTGATAGTGATGGAAACTGCAGTCAAGCTGGTGGTATCATGGATCAAGGTTACCAGCAATGAATATGCGAACAGAATGAGGAGAGGCATGACTTGTAGTAGAATTCCCCATCGTTGTACATGAAGTGGTCGTTGTTCTCTTCCCTTATTGTTATGGCTGCTGTAGTAAGTATGTGGTGTAAACCCAGGACCAACAAATGTTGCACTGCTAAAGCCTGGATCATCCAAACCATCTTGACCAAAGAATGCGTTGTACAAATCCTCTGGTGAAATATCGTTGCCTTGTTTGTACGATCGGAAAAATGGTGAAGTGTGTTTTGCATATTCATGCCCACATGCATTATAGTTCGCACGTTGTTCTGGATCAGATAGCACTGTGAATGCTTTGGAGATCACTTGTTATGATAGAGAGTATAATGTTAATAGCATTGATCTTTTCGACAATATCATACATTAAAACTTACGCTTAAATGCTTCATCTGCACCTGGTGCCTTGTTTTTATCGGGATGATACTGTAATGCAAGCTTCATTGATGGGATTAGTGATATGCCTATAGTCTACCAAAACTATCAACAACTTACCTTTCGATATGCTTTCTTGATTTGAATGGATGTGCAATGGCGATCAACTGACAGCACATCATAATAATTATCACGCTTTTCGAGAATGTCGTTCACTGACGCTATGTGTGCTGTCGTTCCTGATGTATGCTGCTGTTGTTGTTGTTGCTCGCATGCATGGTTATCCTTGTCACTCGTGTGTGAATTGATAGTTTCTTGTATACAACCGAGAGTGCTCGCGATCCGGTGTTGAAAGTCGTGCTCAAGATCCCCGATCGACGAATGACATTGGGATCCTTTAAGGTTACTTCTTGCTGAATGCATTTGCTTATTAGTCTTTAGGCTTGAAAGAGAAAGTTGTTGTTATTATGTATGGATAGTGAAGAGGAAATTCGGTAGTGATTTGGGGAAAGATGAAATAATGGCATGTGAAGTAGTTATAAGATTATCATATGTCAGTTAATGGCCAATTTATTGTTTACATAATCCATCACACCACAAGTATCGATGAGATCACAGTAAGCTATATTGAATTGCCGTAGACTTTTGGATCTATCTACCATATTATGTATGCCTTGACGTGTCAATCCTTTGCAGCACACCAATTTGAGCGTATTCAAACATCGCATATCTCCCCATGCTGCAAGAACTGATTCCGATAACATGCATGACATATTGTGCAACTCCAATTTCCTCAATGATATAGCATTCTTGGCGAATCGACATAATCCTTGTTGGGTCACCTTTGATCCTGATTGAACAAGTAGCAATTCACGTAATCCTTCCATAGTCGCCAATGCATCCAATTCATCATCTGTCATATCACGACCCCAATAACGTAATACAAGTGATTCGATACTCCGTAATGATTGAAGAAAACTACTTCGATTCATGCTGTTACTAAACCGCCCCAAGTCAAGTCGTTTAAGATTGGGTAGCTCGCGTAGTGCTGTTTCAGGAGGTGACTGCATTGGTTCAGCTGTCCACAATGTCACATCTTCCAAAGCTGGGCATTGGTGAATCAAAGTTTCGAGTACTGTGGATGGAATAGTAATATATTTGAGAGAAAGTGTGCGAAGTTTTGGTGCATGGATCCAAGCAATATTCGACCAATCTGATCGACTCATGTTACCAGCACCAAGTGCACCGCCCAGACATAACAATAATAATGTGTGCTGATGCTTCATCACCATTGGTAGAATATCTGATGCTGTATAACCGGTAGCTTCACGTGTAATCAATTGTTGTAACCCATTTGATCCATTCTTATCGAAACCATGTTCAATCACATCATGAGCTTGCTGTTCCCATGAATTGCACTCCAGAAAGGTAAGCTCAGGGCAGCATTGCGAGAATAAATCGAGATCAATTGTTGCACTGCTTGGGAGTTGATAGGCATCGGTATCAGGTGCAATGTTACCCACTGCCAAGTACTTCAAATGAGGACACCGTTTAAGTATCGGTGTGAGACGCTTGTGTTTTTCCATAATAACATCCAATCGTAGGTGCAAGAGTCGATCAAATAGGAGATTGTCAGGCAACGGTTGGTATAGCAACGGTTCATTGTTATAAATCTCAGCATTGGCTTCCATGGATGATAACGTAAAGTGCGTGAGATTAGGACATAAAGCTAGGATATGTATGATTGCCATGTTGTCACTGTGCCTGGTAAAGGTAAGCTTGTGTAGACAACTGGTGAGCGGTGCTAGAATCTGCATAAAATGCCTTTGGTCTGGTAAGCGACAATGATTAAAGCCTAATGACAATGAACTCAGTATCATACAAGAACGAGCCAATGCTATTAATTACCAAGTGTCTGGAGATTTTTACAGCCTTGTTGGACAAGCATATGAAGAATGGCACATGTTTGACTCTCATTCGCCCAAGAGATTTGACAATGCTGCACATGGGGTCCAAGACATTCCTTGAACCGCTCATCTTGTTGGTCACCGGAAATATCAACTTGACGCCACACAAACGTTGCATACAATGGTATAAGTTTATACCAAGTTCTTGATACTGCCATACATTCCAAGCAATCGGTTTGGTTGAGACACGCGAATATACGCTCAGTTATATCATACGGCAATCTTTCAATCAACTGCAATGGACTCATTGTCATAAAGGATAAAGAAATGCAAGATCATCTTTATCTGATTCCCACAAAGCCGCTCCAAAAATACATTCATCACACAAATCCCATGTAACCTTTCACACATCAGCTCACAGCAGATGTATCTTATTCTCATCCTTATCATTAATACCAGACTCTATATATAAATAACAGATATCATAAATTGTGATGACAGTGTGATTGTTGTGCAATAACCATAAATGCATGTATGATATCATCATATGGCAGTAATATATCGGGGGATATAAGGGACAGTGGAATTGCGAAAGAGAAATAAATGGGAAACTCAATGCCAATGCTCAACGCCATCGGCTTCGATATGCATATAAAATGACAGAATGAATGACGAATGGAGCCGCTTTATTCCATATTATTCGAATAGAAAGTAGTTTGTTCTGGATTAATCGCGTACCTTGTTCGTTCGTTTTAGTTTACTCCAGCTTGTCAAACATTATTCTCACTCTGGTTTACTTGAGCAAATCAAATAAATGCCCATCCCTAGTAATATTATATATGCATATATTATAACACCCAATGACGTGATGGTAATAATGCGATGCTATTATAAAACATATATTACATGTCATATGCATTGAACTATTAAAAAAGAAGGTGGAAAGCTTAAAACATCATTATACAAGTCGCTTAAGGAAATGTGTCACCCCACGTGATCGTCGGGCCGAGCTTTCGCGTGTTCTTATTGGCTAATTCTTCCTTTGGAAATTTTTGCTATCATCATATTATTTCTTTAAAAACTTTCAACAGGAGCGTCCATAGTCTAGCGGTTATGACGTTTGCTTTACACGCAAAAGGTCCTCGGTTCGATCCCGAGTGGACGCACAAGAATAACATCCGATCATCGGTTGTTCAATTCCTTTTGTCAAGTTTTCGAAATTTTTGTGGATCACGTGATGATTTTCATTTTTCCTGCGTCAATACATAAGTTGAATCATCTACATGTTGGAGCTGTACGTTAACATTATAATCCGGTCACGATCGAGATTTTAGCTTTTAGTGTGTGTTTGTAAGACAAGCTTGCACTTATCGTCAGTTGTTATATTGCATGAAGAGCACATTGTGCACATCCATCATTCAAATACTCTCCTCGTCCACCACCATTATCGCATGTGATTATATACTCCGTTGGTTTTCTCAAGAGAATCATAAATAATGTCAAGTCCCACTTATTCTTCTTTGATCTCGATATCACATCATGCATACCACTCAGATACAATAATAATAATTATAATCATTCACATGACATTTTCAAGTTGAAGTATCATAGCTCACAGGATACACATACACGCCACTTTTACAAGTTAACGATGTCTCAACCAACATGCCATTATGTACTGGATATAGAGCATTCAACAATGTTCTATTGTATCATTTTATATGGCACAAAGAGAGCTCATGCTCAGACATATATGTGGGTATGTGACATCCTATTTTGGCTGCTTGATGTGAATAATGTCTATTCTATAAAGACTGAGACGTCCAAGTATTTAATACTGGGATTCATTGGCTAATTCAGGTTTAATGGATAACAGAGTATGCTATTAGGTGCCTTGACCTTGCTTAAACATGTAGGGATAACTCTGGACTAGAATTGAGAGCATGCATGATTGTGTGTATAGTAGTAGTAGGTCAACATATATTTGTCCGTTTCCTTGTATCAACACACACGAATGCCTGTATCACATTTGCTTTATTTTCTCATACGTGCTAGTTTCTTTAACAAGTTGATTTTTGCAACATGGGAAAGACTACAACGATTTGGGTTAGACCACCATCATCTCAGCATATCATGTCTTGGAGTATTCATCAATGAAAAAGTGTGATAAACTCAAATGAGTAAAAAGATAAACAATTGAATGTATGATAAAAGAGCTGTTATAGAGCATGTGGCCAAATAAACTTGAGAAAGTAAAAAGATGAAAGGGAGTTGAGGAAGAGGGAGGGGTTGGCTACGTCATTACCTCGCCATGCCGGAATTTCTCTTTTTGCTCAAGCTATCGTTCTTATCCTCCTCTCACTTTTTGGCTCCTTCATTGTACTTGCACCAGAATCTTGCATTTGGATTCCCTGGGGGTGCGACAAGATCAATCAACCTCTTTCGGTTATTACACTTTCTCCTGCATCACGCTCTTGTTTTTCTTTCAACAATTCTCTCCCTCCCCCTTTTCTTCACACGAACGATAACCGCCTTGTTCATCGCCGACCTCCTACACCACACATCCGCTTGTACATAATGTCAGAGCATCCCAATCCAATATCGACAACACAACAATCTCTTTCTCTACCAGAACACATTGGAAAACGCGTCGATCCAGCATATTCGAGTGTATTACACGCACGAGTAAAAGAAATATTACACATACACCACGACAGGTACCTACACGCTGATATATTTTACACCATAATACTCATATGCTTCCGTTCGCGTATTTCAGTTTTCCAGGAACCCAACCTGTCAGTTTTGAGACAAAGCATCTTTCAGAGCTGGAGCGTGAAGATTACTTTGTATGTGAAAAGACGGATGGTATTCGATATCTGCTATTCTTTGTTCATTCACCAAAGGGGCCGGCTTCATTCTTGGTAAGTATGGGATATAGTAGGGTTAAAAGTGATATATGTATAGGTCATCTCATTTGATATGTGTTTTCAAGTTTGATCGCAACAAAGTATGGTATTATGTACCCAATCTCCTATTCCCCGTCCGAAGCCGAGAAAAGGAATATCTCAAGGATACATTGATGGATGGTGAATTGGTCATGGAAGAGGATTCACATGATAAGGTATTTTTGTTTAGGAGAGATTTATAATCGTTTCTAATACCGTGTACCTAGAAGACATGGCGTTTTCTTCTTTTCGATCTGATGGCCATAAATGGGACGCCAGTGACCAAGCGATCCTTCAATACACGGTTGGGTGTATGTATATCATCATTATATCGAAGCTTGTATACTAACAATATATAATATAGGTATTGCGTCAAGAAGTGATTGCACCTTTCAACAACAGTTTACGACATATCACTGATCCCAGCAAAATGCCGCCATTCACGTAAGTCTTGTCAACACAGAAAGCAACATATACTGATGCACATACGCAATACAGAATAGAGTTAAAGAAGATGGAGCGATCATATGGGTTACACCTCGTTTTCGAACAAATGTCCAAGCTAAAGCATTGCACTGATGGGGTGATATGGACACCTGTGAAGTATCCATACATGGCAGGAACGAGTGAAAAACTGTAAGTTTAGGATGTTGGTCATTATATATGTATGAAGTATCATTAACGAGGAATGGAAAGGTTGAAGTGGAAACCACCAGAGCAAAATACTGTGGATTTCAGGATATCCGTACGATGGAGTAAAGAGCACAAGCCCATATATTCATTGGAAGTCTTATCTCATGGGGTGACCTATAAGTTCTTTGATCATTTCCAGCCAGAGTCAAGCCTTGCAGGAGAGTAAGTATTCCGAAAAGGACTTTGGAGTAGTGATTGATTAACATGGTATTGTAGATGGAAAGGACATCCACCAGATGGGCGTATTGCAGAATTCAGGTAATGATATTGCACATTATATCACTATGCTCTGTATAACTCATTTTAATATCGCATTTCACTATAGATTTGATCCTGATTGGGAAGTTACCATAGTCGAACAAGGTTATGCACCCACTACTCGAAAAGGAGGATGGCGGTAAGAATCACGTGATTACAATGCAGATGGTTATATTAACGAGAGGTTATGATGATAGGTTTGTTCGATTTCGGACGGATAAAAGTACAGCAAATGACGAAGGAGTGGTGAAGAAGATACTGAACAGCATTCGAGATGGTATCACACGTGATCAGTTATTAGCTCATATGGATCGAGTGCGTAGTGCATGGAAAGCTCGAGAGAAAGGATTACCACCACCTCCACACAAGCCTGAAGCTTTATCATTATCGACAACGTCAATGAAAACGAATCAGCCACTTGCTACACCTACATCTTCGATATTACCATCACCGTCAGTTACCAATTCATCAGGTTATTTCCCAGAACGATCCAACTCAATCAGCAGTACATCAGTATTGGATAGGCGACGATCTGAAGCAGATGTTCGTTCAAAATCTTCTCAGAATGCTACTTCTACTTCAGCACCAGCACCAGCACCTTCCACTTCAATTCAAGTCAACGATAGCAATGGACGAAAAGCATCTGTAGATAGTGGAATGGCGAATAAACGTGAAGCGAGCCCAAAAGTATCAGCAATGGAAAGGAAACGCTTCAAATCATGGGCTGGAGAGGAGTCATTAGAGCGGATAGATGAGCATCAACAACAATCATCATCGTCATCACCGCCATCACCTCACAAATCCCCACGACATCATTCACCAAAGTATGAGCAGCAGCAGAAACATACTGAGATGCATCAAGCAGCGCAGGCCGCTGGGGAAAGGAATGGAACAACTCACAAGAAAAAGTTCAAATCACCATCACCACCATCATCATCACCAACACCACCACCACCATCCACGACTAGTAGCAATATACAACCATCGAGAACTTCATCCATTCACAGTCTATTAACAACATCAGTCGATCCTGTCATACAGCAACAACCACCTTCATCCAACTTATCTCCATCACCGGTCACCACATCTGCAAATCCTTCCACTACTATCATTGCATCACCCCCTCCTACTAAACGACGTGCCTTTGATCTCGCTACTATATTGCATGATGATAATCATCGAAAAGTACCCAGTGAACAACAAAAAATGGTTCAATTCATCAACTATCATGCGGATGGAATGCATATCCAAGCAACATCATCACCAAGGAACGATAGTAATGAATGGACTTCATCACTAGCACCATCCACTTTGCAATATCATCAACAATCTGCGATTTCAACCACAGCAGTGCCTGCTTATCACCACCAGCTACACCAGCAACATACTTCTTCTCCTATGGAACCCGGTGGTCGACAGCTTAGTGTATGGAAAGTACCACAACAGCAACCACCACCACCATCATCATCATCACCGGCATCATCATCTTCAGATCAGAAACAAAAACGTAGTAGCAAGGCCATGTTGGATTTTATTCTAAATTGATATCATGTATTATCTATGTCGCCATTGCATCTGCTTTGTATATTCGTAAATACAAATTGCTCCACTGACGTGAACATTCAATGATCGTGTAATGCCTTGTTGTGGGATTTCTACTGTGCTATCAAGCATTTGTAATAAATTGGCTGGAATGCCTTGACGCTCTTTGCCCAACAGGAGCACACATCGTTCAGGAAACTCAAACTCGCCTAGCATTGTGCTCGTTGTCGTTTGTTCCAATCCACATAGATGGTAGCCTTGTTTCTTCTTCTCTTCAAGGAATTCGGGAACGTCAGCTTCCGAGACTTCTTTCATTGGCATCCATCGCTAGAATAAATTCATTAGTTTCAGTGATACATTTATCAGCTATATTTTTGTCCTTACCTCCGATGCAACGCTGATATTGACAAAGTATGGATCATCCTTGACCTATGAGCACTTTTAGTAAAGCCATATACATACATCAATAAATCACATGACTTGCCTTGATATTGGGAACCACTAATTCTGACGCATTAAAGATTTCACATGTCCTGCACAATCCTGCAAGATTAGGGACTCTATCGACGAGACTGGCCACGACAATCAGATCATTTCTTCGTCGCTGTTGATTATTAGTCATTGTCAGAAAGATAATGAGATCACTGCATTCATTATACCTTCTTTTGAATAAAGGCTTTTGAGAGATCCATATCAGTCTCAAGCATCATATCCCATGGCATAATCTTCTTTTGATAAGGTGCGTCATCCATAGAATTATCTTGTTTGCTGCTTTCAGATGGGGTTTCTTCGATCATTTCTGTGGGATCGGTATAAGTGTAAATGTCACGTCTCGTGTGGTTGATAAATGGACAAGCTTCCACTGGCTTAGGATTGATCTTGATGAATGCTCGCTACATAGTTGCAAGAATCAGAAATTGAATATCTTTTCGTGCTACAATAAAAAGACTTACCGAGGCGATCTTTTCATTTTCAATAACCTTGAATGTTGTCATGAGTTGTCGGAAGATGAATTCGATATTGTAATCCTTGATGGGATCAAATTCACTCATGTAAAAGTGCGATTCAAACTTCTCCTTGAATTTGGCGGTTTCTGGGTAGGTGTCCATAAACTTGATCAACGTTCTCATGTATTGATTCTTGTCAAAGCCTGGATTTAATCCTCTGAATGATATCATGTTAGCATACCAACTCTTTAAGAAACCAATAAAGAAAACCATTTACCTTTCACGACAAGGCTTCAGCGATCGGAACCAAGCACAATATGCGTATAATCGCACTGTAAAATTGTTGGACGTCAGCCATGGAATAATACGAGCGAAAATCTGTGAGATAAAATGGCTCAGTGAGTTTTGGTCACGAGTGGGTCCTACAAGTTGTATATACCTCTTCAAAGTATTGCTTGGCGGAATCATCATCCAAATTTTCACCAAGCGTAAATGTCACTGTGAGAATCGATACAGTGTGATGAGGAGCAGTATCTGCATTGTCGAGGAGCGAGTACAAGTGATTCAATCGACTAGGGAATGCCAAGTAGAGTCTAGCCATAAACCACTATGCATGCATCCATTATTAGCGATCAATGAATCATAATGAACCAAGCACATTGATTCATACCTCCATATAACAGCGTACTGATATTTGGGTCTCTCCTTTCATTGTATCAGCTACACGGCGTATAAAGTGATCAACAGTTTCCTCTGTGACAAATCGTTGAAGCAGCATGAAAGCGCACCATATGCGTAGCTGTAACACACACACCGTTAGTACTGGTAATAGAAGCATGTATGATGATTGTAGAGAAGAGACAGACCTTGGTTCGATGCTCAATCGTTGATAAGAATTGGAATGCTTTGAATTTTTCATTGTTCATTTCCTCCAATAAATAGTCCATGACATGTTTTGCCAATAGTGCGTGGTTTTCATTGTTTTCATCCAATCGCAGTATCAAGTCGTTCATATACACTCGCACCATATAGTCGTTTTGTGTAAATATCATCGCCGCTGAGCTGTGATGTTATATATTAGCAGCTGTATGGTCTTAACTTTTTTCTTCATCAGTATACTTACTCTTGTGCTTCTTGGATAGAGTCTTGTTCTTCATATTTGTGAGCAACCACCGCTTCCAATTTTTGATCATCTCTCTCACGCATTGGACCAAACACCAAGAGGCGAGCAATCTCACGAGCATATTGCAGCATACTTTGATTTGCTTCAGAAGAATGGGTAGACCAATATTCATATAGCTGGGACGCGCATTGTGCAACCATGAATGGCTTGATATCACCAATCTCCAGCACATAGTTCAAAGCTCTCTTAATGGGACCATCATCCTCGTTCAAATCCGTTCGGCGTAGTAGTTCAGGTTGAAAGACCATACGAATAATGGCTCGGATCATAGGTGGACTTGTCTTGGATTGATAAAGATTCTCTTTGATAAGCTCAATGGCGTAGTTCACACTTTGGTCAACCTACAAGTATTCATCCATGTTAGCTTTGTAACCTGTATTTGAACCAGTAATATATATATATATATATATATGTACCAAATCGTAGGACTTTTCCCATGGCAATGTCAAGATCTCGGCCACGCAGTTCATAAGCGCTGCTGCACAGATTTCAGATCCACACTCGAGTTGTTCAACAGCAGTTTCAAACAATGGCTCGGGATTCAATATGCTGATAGTATCGTTGTTTTCTTTGGCCTATTATGTTGTACATGGTTGGTTACATGCATAAACAAAGAAAGAATAAATTACCTTCTTTGCATAATGAACCAATGCTTCGATAGCTTGCCATTTATCACGAATAAAGCCGGAGATTGTATCACCCCAGGTCCTACCAAATTATTCAGTATGAGTAAAACAACCAACAAAAGAACCATTCAATTTCATACCTCACTTGCAGTGCTTCGGTCGTTTTCCTTAATTGGACACCATTCAACAATGTTGCCATGCTATCATCACAATCCAACACAAAGAGCGAATGTGCAAGAGCTGCATTATAAAGAACACCAATGAGACGCATATGGCCAGCTTTAGCTAGTTCTCTGTTGGCTACAGGAGCTATGGATCGCATGTAAGTATCATATTACACCATACAAGTATCGCTCACTCGACTTACGCGAGAATTTCTTTTGTAACAGCTTTGTGCATCGCTCGAAAGATTGGGTGATTAGCTTCTCACGGATATCCTTCTTCAAGGTGTCATCAGTAACGAGAACGCGGCGGGTGACCGAGATTAGAAGATCAACCAAATCGTCATCTGCCAAAAATAGAATGTGAGTATATAATAATGCCATTTTCATTGTATTTCGATAATTACCGTAGGCATTATCCTCGTCCTCATTCAGATATTGCGAATCAATGCGACTCAAGATATCAGGCACATTACTCAATCCCATAATGGCAAGGAAATCTAGAATAGCATGTGAGTATTCTGGGTAACACATCCATTGCTGTTCAAGTTCTCACCTTTACAGCCATCAAAGCATACATCGAAAACTTCCCAAATGGCATCCAACAGTATAAGCAATCGATTAAACATCGTGATCGATCTATAATTAACCATGTTATTATCACATGATCGGATCCGTCATCTCACACCTGCCAACTTACAATGCACTATCGTTGAGCTTGGATATCAAAAGAGAGAATAGGCGTGACGCCTGGTCCTTTCGAGGTTTTCCATCCTTATCCGTGACTAGGAAGATGCTCATTCGCGATAGCACATTTGCTTGGTTACGTAAAAGTCCAAAGGGAACATCTATTAACCTGATGAGTATCGTTGATGGGGATAATCCTCTCCTTTACCTTCTTCATCAGAGGCAGTTCGGTTGATATAACCATTTGCACGATCTTCCAATTGTTCGAGAAGAGTATCCAGTGACTACAATCCCCATATTGTGTTAATACTTTAACAAGATATCATTTTGGCAATTCATTTACCTTGTCTGTGGACACCGCTTCTTCCAACCAACCTTGGATGGACAAGAACGCATCAGATCGGTTCTGGATAGGAAAATCGGTGGTGAGGGAAGACACAGTTCTATATTCATAAAGAGTAGCGTGAATCAATTGATTAATGCCATACGCTATGTTGTGATATTAACGTACTTTGCCACATCAGAAAACGATAGCTTGTTTGTATTTGCGAATCGTATGACAGCTTTTATGGTGAGCTTGCGCAGATAAAGCTTTGATTTCACTAGCCTAATGAAATAAAGGGAAATAAGAATGACATTGTTGTTCTGCATAAAAAAACTTACTGGAAGTGTGGATGACGATCTACAAGATGACGCACTGATTTGAGCTCCTCTGGTCCCCATGCAGGCACACCATCCGTTTCCACAATGGCTTCCATAATATAGAGAATTGGAATATAGCTTGCTAGTACGTGGCTCATGTAATGCAATAGCTGGCTCAACAGACGCACCTACGCTATCAATGTCAGTATATCATGTGATACATTGCCATTTTGGTTCCGACCTTTTCATCTGTATCATGCACAGCCGATACAAGGTTTCGTATGAATGATTTAAGCTTTTCACCAAATGGGCTGATCAAGACTCCTTGTGTAGGCACCGTATACATGCTCATGACGTCAACTGTTTTGAGCATTGCACCAAACATAAAGTCATTTTGTGACGCGAGTAGCTGAAGAACATTGCGATTTTCAAGAGTAAAGATATACTCAAGAATGCCCTTTTTCACTGAAGATGTTTCGTTTTGGAATCCACGATAGAAGAGAAGAATCCACCAAGAAGGATCCATTGTTGTTTCTGCATTTGTCAACATCATTTCAAAGCGTGGTAGTACAGGTTCCACCAAATGAATCACCGTTTCATGCATGATCTCGTAAAGAAGGAACCAATCCGCCCATAGATCCGCATAGAATTCTGATTTGGCGATCGACCATTCGAAATAACGTGTCCATGGCTTATTGCTGGTAAGTTCTGGATGCTTCACTGTGAAGTCGATGATGCGTTTCAGCAAGTAGGCTGAGTATTTGCGATAGAGACTATCGTTGCTTCGTAATCCACTCTGCAATACATCTCGATCAGTACCACTTGAAATAGTTGTGAATATCTCGCTATTACCTGTAGCACTTTGAAAAAGTCCTCCTCATAACGCAAATCGAGATAAACAATTGGGTGTTGACCATCACTGACAAAGAACAATTCAAAGAATCTTGCAATCAAGCCATATGTTTCACTTCGCAACAAGTTGGTGGCAGGTAACTCAAAGATTTGGAGTGTGCGTTTCCATAACATCTTTTTTAAATGATGAAATCAGTAACAGATACAATGCAATATATGTTATTGTCTTTTACCTTTGCCCAATGTTCACGGTTTTCCAATGTCACAGCATCCATGGATTGTTGTTGATGCCAGCGGTAGGCATTTGGAATCAAGTCCCTTGTGAGCTTGGAACGAATCGGACCATCAGTGCAAGGCATCATGGCTACTGCAATTGCCATAAGAACATTCATCCAACCCGCCATATCTCCATTATCCTTGTCGCTAATTTCCATGACAAATCGGCTCAAGACATCCAAACAGCATTCCAGATCAAATGTTGTTGTACCCTTGACAGATAACATTGTTGATTCACTGATAAAACTTGTTGCATCATCCTCTTCTTCTTTAGCAATGGATTCAGAACGAATAGTACTGACATAAGACTCAAGTTGTTTCCACTCTTCTGATTGATTCATAAGGCATGATTGAGTAAATTGAACGGGGTTAAGGTCCACGAAATCAGGCTCGCTTTCCATGACCAAGAGTAGCTGACCGAGAAACAACATTAAAATTGATCGTCCAAAGTTGTCGCTGGTAGAATCAAAGGTATCCATATCTTCATCATCGTGGTGTCCTTCCATTGAGCGTGCCATCCAATAGGCCACTGCATCACTTAATAAGCTCACGCTCTCTGTTGCTACCATCGATCCATGTCGAAAGCTATGCATAATAAGCGGGTGTAGATATGTATGCAATGCATTCTCTCGATCGACTTGCGAAGATCGACGCAAGACAAAGGCTTTCAAGGTCGGCAATAAGATCTGCAAAGCCCCAAATCGATCTTTCTCGTCATCAGCCGTTTCGCGAAATCGACGATCCAGCTGCTTCAAATACACCTCCAGTTGATCGACCTCGGCATTCTGCACAAGCAAAGCTTCCAATGGTGCTGATGCGAAATCCATGGCGGGATATGGCGCGGTGAAAGGAGTGCAAGAGATAATCGTTGTTGTCGTCAAATAGCAGGATTTAAATTGATAGGCGGGATGTTATTCTCCTCATTGTTAGATGCTCTTTGTTGCCCTGTCTCCCATAAACATCCACATTGTTACCATGTCAACCAAAAGATAATCGATCTCATAGATTACTCATGTGATTACTGCGTTCATGTGAAAATTATACACAGTGGGGATATTTGACAATCTGACAACGAGCTAAATTGACTACATGAGGGAGTTTACATTAGTATACAATATAATGGCTGTTGATTTTTCAGTGGTAGTGTATGCTGTGTAATGTAGATCACAATGACATCTTTGATATCTGCACCACATTCTTCAGCTTTGCAGTGACAGAATCCCAATAAATCGATGGCGTATAGTAAGGGATGTTCCTGCAATATCATTCTACGAACCACGGTGTTAAGAGATAATCCAGATTTCCGGTCATGATGGAATAGAGCGATGATGACCATACTATAAAATGCATATCCAGTATGCTGGATTGAACAGGTCTCGGAAAGCGGATGGCATGAATCCTTTATACTGCTTATTCTTGGCTAGAATCACTCAATTGGTCAACGAAAGCGATAGGGCAGTCAATGTTAAAATCTTCTCAAGATCGCATAATAAAGATGCTTGAAGCTCGGGCTTTAGTCATAACCAAGCACGGAAAAACGAGTTATCCAGCATAGTTACTACGTAATGACAATGTGAGGAGATTCTCGGACCGAGGATATCTGCAAAAACCCGTACCAAAGTCTGGGAGTATATAAGTGACCTGTCACATTGATTTGACAGGTCAACAAGTATTCATCATTAGACATGTTACATTTGTTGTCGAGTACGCTTATTGTCTCCTTGGCAGTGGTGAATGGTGTATCAGCACTTACATTACCAGCACCTGAAGCCATTGAAGTGCCACTGCGACTCGTATCTCGTCCCCAACAAGATGGTCCAGAAATGATGCAACGACGACAAGCTGATAGCACTCTAATTTATGAACAAAGCAACTTGGAGCCTGTGATTCAAGTGGGTGTTGGTACCCCACCTGAAGATTTCTATTTGGTATTTGATACTGGAAGTGCGGATTTATGGGTTCCTGGACCATTCTGTAATACTCGTCAAGGATGTCCATCAGGTCGCCGTAAGTTGAGTTGAAAGATTTAAGTGATGGACTTGAATTGACATGCCATCATCATATAGATTATGATCCCAGAAAATCTAGTACTTATCAAAGCGTACCCATGGATCGATCTTTGTTTACTGCTGTATATGGATCTCAAACTACGGCAGGGGAATATATGGAGGATACTATTACAATCGGGGGCGATGTGAAGCTTCCTTCTCAACAAATTGCAGCTGTCACTACAACAAAAGGCTTGCTGTCATCTGGAAATTCTGCTGGTGGGGTTGTCATTGATGGTATTATGGGAGCTGGTTATCCCACATTGACCATGTCTTCAGGCCGTTACCACTATCCATACCTACCAGTACCCCAACATTTGTACGAAAGCAAAGTTGTGCCTGAGCCATTTTTCTCGGTATACATTGATGGTGATAATAGTCGCGGTGGATCAGTTGTGTTTGGTGGATTGCAACAAAATGCTGTATCCGATTCATTGCGTAAAACACCAGTGGTCAAGTCTTCGTATTTCAATGGTGATGATACGCAGTATTACCAATGGCGTGCACATATCAGCGAATTTTCGCTCACAAACTCTGGGGATAATTCTTCAACACCTTTAATCACCATGGAACAAGGTAGTAGCTTCCATTTCGATACTGGTACTGCTACAAGTCGCCTCCCACGACGACTAGCCGACAAGTTGGCTCGTACTCTGTTTGGAGATGATAACGTGTACCATTTGTATAATGCCTATATCATTTCACATTGCTCACAAGTCAAAAATCAAAATGATTGGGAGTTAAATCTTTCTCTTCCTGATACCGATGGCAATCAATTCACGATCAGTTTTACGCCATCCGATTTACTCAATGATTATTCAACCTGGTTCGATCAATGCCTATTTGGTTTCATGGACGATGATGATTACTTCATTGGCAACAATCTTATGAAGGATTATGCCACTGTATTCAATTTTGGTGATGACACCATTGGCTTTGCTGATATTGCTTCTGAGTAGTAGAAACAAAGATTTGCGTTCAGAATGACAATAAATACAAGACTTAATTCTGCATATTAAATGATCAAACAGTGAGTTGAATGATACTAATATCTTGGAAGGGCTGAAGCGCAAGTTTGTTCATCCGAGCGTTTCGACAAGTAGTGCTATATTCACTCAATCACGATTTTCTTCTTTAGGGGTCGACAGCAATTTTCATGTCTACTCAATGCATATGAAAGCAGCATTATCATCTCTCTTTTGTTTGTTGGATTGCTTATATCATCAACCATGTAGTGTCGTTCATTGATTCATTATACGACGTGTTCATTGTTGTCATATAACATTTAATTTCATTTTCTGGTGGCTCTGTGGTATGTGTAATGATGCTTTGTTATCTTTTTCTTTGTTCGTATATTGGTTGTGTTTTAGCAATGACTCATCTCCTAAAAAGAATATATGGGGTATCGCTACCAGCTGGAGGGCACACGGTCCGCGATATGATAGTGATGTTTCAGTAAATGATGGTGCAGAACGCGTGATACAAGCAACAAGATTGTTTTAGTGTGCATTTGAAATTCAAATGGAGAGCATACTCTGGATAAAAAAAAAACCTGGAACAGGCTTTGTTCGATATATCTGGTGATCTTCAAGATGGTCCAACAAAGAAGCGAATATTCGATTCGACAATAGTGTTTGGTTTTGTATCGATATCATAAGGATAAAGCTTAAATGCATTTATAGTCGATGATGATGAGTTACCAACATGGTTTGTCAACAAGCAATTAGTGCGATTAGTGCTCCACCACATATTATCCCCTGCACCCCCTATTCACATAATAATGGCACATTGATAACATATTGTTGCCATGCCCATGAAGAATCACGTGTACCTAACATCCACTCTCAGCTCGTAATTTATTAAAGAAGGGTTCTCAGCTTGTTATTGCCGGATATAAGTGAAGTGTCACATTGGGGAGTATGTTGTCGCATTTCTCCTAAAGCAACTTTGCTGGGAGATGATAATGTTATTGTGTCTGATCTTTTGGGGAACAATGGTGATGATCACACATACTACAATAAGAGTTGTTTTATTAAGCAAGGATGAATTAAATGTAGTGGATGGCTTCATTGTATGTGCTGCATTTGGCGGCAGTCACTGGTACATAAAAATGCCAGATGAGTAGGCATCAAGTGCTTGCTTTGCACCCGATTCAATTAGCTTGCCAGCCTTTATCCTCTCTCACTCTCTCACTTTCGTTCTGCTGTCCAAGACCTGCATTGGATTGAACACTCTACGCAAATGCAGAATCGATTTCGCACATTATTCGATACGTTATGCCAGGCACGCGTAGCAACTTCACCATCTGCAGCAGACGTGATTCAACATCACTTGCAACAATACAAGGCGGATTTCCTTCGTTTGCTTGACGATCTCCCCAAAAATGCTCAAGATCGCACTGAACTTCAGTCTGGTATGTGGTGGATTCGATTATGGATAAAGGGAATCGCGCTAACATTGCGCGTTGACTCTCTCCCCTGTAGGCAAGGCAACCATTAACGGCACAGTACACAAAGTCAATGAGGAATTTGTCAAGCAAAGCATCTTTGTGTCCGATCAGCTCGGCATCAATGAGAATATTGCAGCAGGACTTGTTATGAAAGGGATGATCGAAGCACCACGCGTCAATAGTACATCGGTGGATACAGCCATTGTGGAATATTACAATGAACGAGGATATGTACTACAATGTCTCGAAATGATGGTGACTTGTTGCAAAGACGCGTCAGTCAACAAGGATGTGCAATTTGTCTTTGCTCAATTTATTGCTGATATCATGGGAGATCGTTCCTCTGGCAACAGTACATTTGTATCCAAAGTATTGACTACCATCAAAGGTCTCAGCACTGCAATCACCAATCTCAAGAATGCGGGATCAATTCAGCTACCACAACAACAACAACAACAACAACAGCAGCAACAGCAACAGCAACAACAAGCAGCACCTAATACAGCTGATACGAGTGGACGATTAGGAGAATACATCATGGCTCTACGGATAGAACGATTGGAAGAAGAACGTATCACTTTGGCACAGATCCTTTATCATCTTACATCAATGTATTGGATTGAATCACAAGATGTTATGGCAATTGAAGAGTTTCTGGAGCAAGCACAATTGACTGATGTAGCTACCTCTTACTTGTTGCTCTCTTTGCTCGGTGCACTTTCTATTACAAATCACTTGAATTACGACATGCATGTGACTCCACCTCTTTACAACAATTCCGATTTCATGAATCGATTTCAGACCAAAATGACTGGTTCACTTTGGAAGGTGCCAGCTATTAAATCAGTTGTTGTTCTTCAATGGGTGTTGTTCTTACATCGAGCAGTACAAGAAGATCAGAGTGTAGAAGCACGATTGCCAGCCAAGGAGGAACAATTGGAAGAACTTGTTGAAGGTGCTATCAATTCCAAGGCATTCGAGTTCATGAACGATTATTTGCTCTATTTCCAACAACCCAATGCCAGTATTGAATCACAACGAGGCACACTCAAGGCATCAGTTTACGAAGATACGAATATGGCACTCGATGGTCTCATGGTGGACCCAAGCGATTATACAAAGTTCAATGCAAAGATTCGAAACGAGTTTCAAACATTTGTTGTTCATGAAATTGAGCAATTGGCAGTTGATTTCATTGAGAATCTACAGAATGTGTTACGCAAGTTGAAATACAAAGAAGAGGATACCAGCACACCAGCACATGCACCATTATCAACGAGGAATGCGCTTGCAAGTACTGAAGAGGATAACGGCAAATTTCATGATTTGGAATCGTTTATGGAGTTATTGGCCAGTATTTATCGTGGTCGAGTCAACATGGGTTGGAAATTCTGGACTCGAACTGATAGTCGACTCTTTGGATTTATCAAATGGGCAACAGATATCAAGGTGTCAGGAACAGTGCGTGCATGTTACAGCTTCCTTGCATCTATTTCCACTGGCGACATTTGTGCTCCTCGTGCATTCAATCATCTTGCAACAGGCACCAATACCAATGATCTTGCTATGAGCAGTTTATTCTCATGGGGCAAACTCTTTGCTGCTATTCAATTCTATGTTCCTTTACTTCGCAACACTTCCAAAGATGCACCTGCTGCTTTTCCTGCTGATGAAGAAGAACTACTCAAGCAATTCTTACAGTTACTTAAACAAGTGGTGCAATATTCTATGGAAGCTCGCAAGACTCTTTGGTTCGACACATTGTTACGAGCTCCTCAATCCATCTTTGAAATGATCAATTGTGACACTTCTGTCGAGTTGCGTGCAGCCTTATTTGATGTCTTGGCAGCTTTCTGTTCTCCATGGGGTGGTGGTGTCGAAGGTGTAGGAAGAAGCATTTCTGAATTGGTATGGGAAGCTCTTGATACAAATGGCTTTCTTGTTTCCAAGCGTGAACCAGTTCAGGGACAACAAGAACTTGGAGATCAACGACCAGCTATGCAACGATTAGAAGCACCCAAACCACCAGGCTTTTTACGTGAACTTGCTATGGAACGCAACAACAAGGTGTACCCTGAAACTCTTGCTTTGCTCAATCTGATTGGATCAGCTATTCATACAGTATCTAAGCGAGAGGAGCTTCTCAATGGATTCCAATATATGCCATCGACTATTCCATGGGATCTTGGCAAAGGCACTCGTACACCAGGTGCTGAGCCATTCATATCATTGGTGATTGATCACATCTTTATTGGATTGGAATCACAAGAATATCTCTATCCAGGCAGCAAATGGCAACTAAGCGAAGCATGTTTGAAGATTATGGAGAACAGCATTCGATCATTCAACTTGCGACCATTGCGACAAGCATTATCTCAGTATAGAAATCTTCCAGCCAATCATCCTCAAAGTCGTGCTGCAGCTCAAGGTTCTTTGGAACATCTGTTACTTATGTATCTTGGACACCCTGGTTTCACAGTGATTGTTCGACTTTTATCTGGACATCGTTTGGTGAACGAGATGCTCAAGATTGTGGAAACAGCCCCTGATGGGATCATGGCCAAGAAGGAAACTTCACCTTATTTCGTGCAATGTGTTGTACGATGTTTGCGAATCATTCATCAGCTCTTGGAGTTACAAGATACATTCTGCAATATGCTCGTACCAAGTGTCACTGGATTATCAAGCAGGATGGCTTCTTCAGAATTCAAGATTGGTGATGTTGTATTCCCTCCAATGCCATCCTTGGTGTCTTTTGGCCAGACCATGTTATATCACGCCAATGCACTCGTTCAACTCGGTTTGCTTGTCAACTGCGAGGATCAGGAAGAAATTTGTTATCTCAGTACCAAGATATTGAATGCTCTTTCGACTGAGCCTTTAGATAGCAATGTTGCACGATCGGGTGGCAATATTCATGCAGCAATGGGTGGAATCGGCACAAAGCTTACTAAGGTGTTACGCGGATGCAAGGATGAAACACGTATCTTGTACGGTATCAGTGAACGATTGGGTATCGATGATGAAGAAATCACCACTCCTGAAGATTATGAATACGATATCAACAACATTCCATTTTGGTGTGCATCCAAGACACTCGATGATAAGTTCTCCTTTGATTCGGATTTCCAGCCCTCCATGGCTTGTTCAGTACGTTTAGCACTCGTCGATCTCTTACTCAACAATTCTATGCTCGACAAACCATCACCATCACTTGTTGATTTCATCTTTGGTTACACCGAATCAGCTTCTGATATCAATATCACACTCCAGCGTATGAGGAATGATGTCGATTTACGTATTTGCTTCCAAGCATTCATGAATCTTATCAACCGTGGCATTGTGCAGCATAACAATAGTAGCGATGCTCGACCACCACTTGTTGCAACTCATCCTGTATTGGCCGAAAAGTGTTATAAGCTCATTTATCGAGTATGCACCAAAGAATCAACATCATCATCCACTATGCGATATTTACGAGGCAATCAAGACTTCTTTTATCGACACTTGGAAGCAATGCCAGCTCGATTGGAGAATTATCATGATATTGTTGCACCTGTTTTTCCTGGTGTATTGGTCAGTTTGGATGGCTCTCGTTCAAAGATGGATTTCTTCTCTGTTTGTTCACAACTTCATCAACGTGCTTGGTTACTCAAATCGGTTGCATTGGAATTACACATTATGGCTGGTACGCGTCAGAAATCGGATATCAAGCGATTGCTCGAATTATTATATGGGCGACACGATGATGCACACGCAGATGAAATGGTCGAGGATACAGAAAGAGATGATATCAATATATTCTCTATGGGCACACATCGCTTCCAACAACCCCTCGTCAAGATGCTTGAAGTGCTCAGCTCCTTGGAATTCGAATGGATTGATGATTTGGCAGATGGCTCGAATGTGGGTGAACTTGTTCACTTTAAAGGATTTGATCCCAAGCAATACGAGATACAAAACGAACGTGATTGTACAGTCTTTGATATTCGTTCCATTTATCAAGTGTTGCGCCAAGCCGAACGTCAAAAACAAGATTCTGGGGAACTTGCCAACGATCAACAGCGTATGGAGTTGGAAAATGAGATGGGACGTATTCTCAAGGTACTCATGGCGGAGAACCATAAGCGAGAAATTGCCCAGGGCAAATTGCATTGTCTTCGAGCTTGGAAGCAAGTTGTTCAAGTGACACTTTCAGAATGCTTTGATTTATTCCCCTTCGAGACACGAGAAAAGATCATTTATGACTTGTTATTGAAGCTATTGGTCAAGATCAAGGAAGCATCTGGAACGGAGCCTGATATTCTCAAAGGTTTTAGCGAGGTGATCTTGACCTTGTTGACACGTTTACGAGAAGATAAGCGGCGACAAGAGATCTTGGAAGCAACACCCAGTCCTTCCGCCAATGTCGAATCTTCAAGACTCCCAGAAGAAAAACTGCGTGTGATATTCAGTGGTATCATTGATTGCATAAGAGAGGACAACACATTGGTCAGAATGCGTGGTGACATGTATACAGCCCTGGTCAACTTTTTACACTACGTCAGCCATAACAGCAGCAAGAGTAGCAGCATCCAGAGCCAATTTGTCAATATCATCGCAGCTAACGAGAAGTTCCTGACGATCCTATGTGCTGATGCAAGTGACGGTGTGGATGTATGGAAGACCACTGCTTATATTCTACTCGATGCATTATACGTCATGTCAACCAAGACCAGTAATGAAGCCATTCTTGCATTCTTGATCAAGAAGAACTTTTTACGATATAGCATTGATATGATTCGAAGAGATGATGTCGCGCTTTTGAACCTTTTGGAGCAGAGTGATGGTAAGTGGATGTGTGTGTGTGTGTGTATGAATATCGGTTATACCAGGGTGTAACTTTTATATCATTATTTAGCATCCATGGTACCATTGTATATATACGAAGCCAAGATGTCATTGTTCCTTCGACTATCCCTTTGCAAACAAGGTGCCAAGCTCTTGATCGAGAACCGAATTGTTGATGTACTGAGCCATTGCCAATTCATCAGTGCACGACCTGAAGCTGCTCCTTATCACAATGGTAAGTTTGATACTGGAACTGGTCTTTGGATTGATATACTAAATATGTTTTGTACTATTAGACCGTATGCAGATTGAAACCAACTTTACCGAGCGATATGACCGGCTGATTATGCCAGCACTCAAGCTCATCTCTGCAGTACTATGTACTTTGGGTCGTTCCAATGGCGTGGTAGTTGATAAGGTATGTACTGTGATAGAAGCGCAATGTTCATTGTTTGCTAATGTGATATGGCGCTATATAGGTGGAAAGTTGGTGTCGCATGCAGCAAGAAGCGGTGCTTTTCATCCTCAAGGACGAGCATCAGCAAGTCACTCTGTCATCTTTGGCACAATTGAAGCATATCACATCAATCCTATATCATTTGAGCAGTCGCCCTGGCTTTTTCGATGACTTGGTAAGCAGGAGAATGGCTTAAAGTCATCAAGTACTCATATAAGCGATAGGTAAATCGGCGTATGAGCCATCTTCACACGGCTATGGTGCATCTTATTGCAAAGTATTTGGTTCCTCAAAACTTGTCTACCAAAATCGTTCCAAGCACTGAAGAGGAGAAACAATGGGCCCAGAAAAAGATCAACAGTAAGTTGAAATCATAAAATTATTGAATGTTTGGCTAATTTTCACGAATGGTAGATGATGCATCTGTATTGTCAACAAAGGCCGGAGATACTATATTGTCGATCCAAATGAGTTTAGCAGCTTATGCCCAAAATGCCGCTTTCACATCTGATGATCAGTGTATGTATAATGAATGTTGTGATGCATCCATGTGATTAACAATGATTTGTTTATTATATAGGTAACAATTCATTCAAGCCAGTTTTTAGCAGCACACTTGCTTCGACTACCGACAGTGGTGCATCGCTTACGCGGAATGGTAAGACAATTGATCTACAACAAACAATTGGCCTGGTTAACTTATTGTGATATTCTAGCTTCTTTAAAGACTCCATCTTTATCTACTCTGACATCTTGCATTCGTCAAACTACAAGCAGCTTATACACGGCAGCAGCTGAGAGGAAACGATTCGAGTCTCAAAAGAACAATGTTGGCTCGATCAAGTTAGAGGAGGTGCGAGAGTTGGCTCAAACAGCTTTTCCTCAAACACTGAGCATTCATTTTGATCATTTGGGACCTTCTCAACAACAACAAGTGCTAGTTGCTGAACTCGACAAACGAAGCAAAATGAAAGCCAAGCAAATGCGTCATCTCGTCTGTGAGTGTCACGTGATGGAATATTGTCAAATTGAATTGTCAACTCATTGATTTTTTTATATAGTCTTACTCGAGAATGTTTTGTTGGTGCTTTGGCGACATTTAGAATACTATATGCAATCGACGGCAATATCACAAACCACAGCAGTACAACCACTGGACTTGTATTCCAGCCAAAGCTTTGCAGTATCAAGTCAAACAGCCATGTTCCAGCCCTCTATGGCTATTGCCAGCAACTTGAAGACATCATCCACAACTACTCTCATGCCTTTATTGAAGAAACTTGAGACTTTAAATAACGATATACCTGAATTGCAAGCATCGGCTAGTTCCGTACAAGGACTTTGTACACGAATTAACAAGATCATCACTTAGATAGTGTCTTTTTCTTTTTCTCCAATATAACATTTATCTTTGCATCCTTCACTATAGTAATTATTTCTGCCTACCACCCCTTCCTCGTTTAGATCCTCCACCTCTACGATTGGGTGTAGCAGTTTTAGAGACGTCAGAAGCAGTAGATGTTGGGCTTGGGGGATTGGATGATTTGGGTTTGGCAGGTTGATAATCGTCAAAGCTACGCCATGCATAATTTGTACAAGCTGTTGCACCTGGAAGATCTTGAATCATCATGCCGACACTGGGATGTGATAAACCAAAGTATTCAGGACCAGAAACGGCAAAGTGTGTACGTTGTGATTCTCGATTGGCTTCTTTCATGACTGTAGACCATGCTGCTGTTGGATTATCTTTTTCTATTAAAAGATCGGGTTGATCGGATGGAGCAATACAAAACTATAGGATATAATGATAAGAGATTGAAATCATGAGTGGATGATATCAAACTTTTACCTTGGGTGCAGTGGCTCCTTCTTGAATGGAACATGTATATGTTATCATGTTATCTGGATTTAGCATGCTCTTGTATAATCTATTAGGGTGATAAGTAAACATTAGAAAACAAGAATAATAATAGTACCTTTCTATTTTGTATCCCACGGGAAAGATGTAACGGTTGTTGTGGTACGCAGGATTATCTGAGATGACAGTGCCGAGACTCAGCAATTTGATGGTTCCGAGTTGAATAGGCATAATGTAGTCTCCTGCTTCATCTTTTTCTGCTGTCACGAGACGATGCCGGTTCTTTCGACTTCCTGTTCCTGGTGGTGCTCGCTTTCTCTTTTGACCTATTGCATAAGATATCTCCATTAGCTCATGTTCATTTATATAATGGATTATCAATGATACAAACCTAATCCATCCATATTCATCCATGGTACTTCCTCTTCTGATGATTCTTCTGATGATGACGATTCTTCTTCTGGTGATGGTGCACTAAGTTCTCCCAAATCATCATCTTCATCGTAAATACTGCTATCGTCATCGTCTTCGTCATTTGACTCTGGGTGCTTAGATCGATGACTGGCTGCAATAGTATCCAATAGTTCACTATATCAAATATACATATGAGTTAACAAACTTTAATTCTTGTCAACTATTGCTCACACATACCATCGTTGGCGTCGTAAGCGTGCAATAACTCGTAAGGATTTGTCCAACTGGTCAGTCAAGTCGCGATTCCTCTGCAAAAGATAAATGAGGACATTCTCCGATGGAGACCGATCGTGTACTTACGTCGAGTAAACGTTGTACTTCGGCTTCCATTTTATCGGTCATGTTGGTTGAGCCGGCGATTGCAGCAAGTTGATCTGTTGATTTGGACATGAAAAAGAAGAGCTAGTCGCAATGTGGTAAACCGTCATTTGCTCCGCTCCCTTTCACCACTACCGCGACGAGTCAAGCAAGTAACAAGCAACTGTTGATACTCGCGTCAGCATCATTCACAACAAGCCACAGATAAAGACGCGTATACCATTATTGTTTGAAAGCGATTTACGTGATATGCGTTGCTATGCAATGACATGTGATGTCTTGGATACCCAAATGATTGAAAGCAAGATACCCTATCAACCCATTTAATGATGAAGGATAATAGACAAATAATAATATTGTTTCATGTTGAGATCGTATTCATTCTATCAAATGTTATACTACTTGACTAGTGAAGAATGTGGCACCACGTGTGTATTACCTTGTGATTAATGGCATTCTTTATCTCTTCTATGTAATAAGGTAGGCTGAATACATGTCAAGGAGTGAATGATATCTTTCAATGATCAAACACATTCTCTATCCCCCCATAATGTCTTGGATTAAAGGAAAACAATGACAACTGGTGTAGTTATTAGCAAGGATAAGATAGATTCATTGATAAGAACATGTCATCAGCGTTATTATGTAGGTGTATCTGGGATTCAAGTGAATTTCCTGAGTGTGTGGACAAACACATGACCTGCGTTGCGGATTTGGTTTTGCTCCTTTCTTTACTTCCCTTCACTTTTAGTTATGGCCCGCACAAAGCAAACCGCTCGCAAGTCCACTGGTGGTAAAGCTCCCAGAAAGCAACTCGCTACCAAGGCTGCTCGCAAATCAGCTCCCACTACCGGTATGTTTGTTATATAACTTCAAGATGGAATGACCATGATTGACTGAATTCCCTCCCCATTGTAGGTGGTGTGAAGAAGCCCCACCGTTACAAGCCTGGTACTGTCGCCCTTCGTGAAATCCGTAGATATCAAGTAAATGATTATTATGGTAATGATTCAACACATGTACTTATTGGAAAACATTCATTATATAGAAATCGACCGAATTGTTGATTCGCAAGCTCCCTTTCCAAGTAAGTTCAATTGTGTGGATGGATGATTACTACTGCGGGTTTTTTGAATGCCGAGAATCTCACACATTGGACTTAGCGTTTGGTTCGTGAAATTGCTCAAGACTTCAAGACCGATTTGCGTTTCCAATCCTCTGCCATTGGTGCCTTGCAAGAAGCTGCTGAAGCTTATTTGGTTTCATTGTTTGAAGGTAATTATATCATGTGTGTATGACAGAGAGAAAAAGTAGCTTACAATGAGAAATGCTGTAGACACCAACCTTGCTGCTATCCACGCCAAGCGTGTCACCATTCAACCCAAGGATATTCAGCTCGCTCGTCGTCTTCGTGGTGAACGCTCTTAAACAGTTTCTCGAAATGATCCACCAGTAGTAGTAGTTATTGCAGTTCCCTATCGTCTCGTTAAACCTACTGTCCAATGAATTAAATTGCTGAAGTACCCTTTAAGCGCACACATCATGTTACATCCTCACTATCATCTATGATGTCAGTATGCATCAAGTGTTGTCCGACACATCCACATGCACACTGCAGCATTGATCGAGTCGTTACAGATACAATATTCGTCTTTGACATGGGTTACATGATAACATTTGACTTTGTATTTGGGTTGCGTGAGTGAATATGCCAGTACTGGGTCAATTTCAAGTTAGATCTCTCGAATGCAGTAAGCAAATGCACGCAACATAATACAAGATGAATTTGAAAAGTGGTCTTATATGCTTTTGTCAACAGGACATAAAGCCAAGCCCAAAGCAGAGACTGGTTATGGATAAGCTTCATATAAAACTACAATCTTTATTCATGAGATGATCATTGACTATGCATAAAAGGGATTACCAAAACTAAATTGTATATTTCCATACACAAGAGTTCATCTATAATGAATTGGGTTATATGCATGATCTAAGCGGATGCACAAATAGGAGGATCTGTGCCTGAATACGAAAGAAGTGGTGCTGCAGGAAAAATGCCTGGCAAGCGTAATCTTCCTTACTATGGCCACACCAACACCCGAAACAGATTCGCACGAAAACACCCCACCATTCTCATTTGAACAAGCTGTTGAAAAGCATAAGCAGGAAGATTCCACAATGGGTAATATAGGGATCAAGTCCATTGTCCCATTCTGTATTATTCATTTCTCTCTACAGTGATTCTTCGCTTTCGAGCTATTGGCAACGCACCTATTCTAAAGACCCCCTATCGAAAAGTGAATGCTACCTTCACCGTTCAACGTGTAATCAACTTTTTACGTAAAGAGCTTAAATACAAAGACATTGATCCCTTGGTAAGGTGACAAGGAGTTGGGTACCACTGTCGCATGATATCTTGACGCTACTTTTCACAGTTTGTGTACATCAACAGTGCATTTGCACCGGCACCTGATGAGACAATGGGAACATTATCCAAGGTACGTACTGCATGAGATATGAGAGATATTCAGTTCACTTATTCCTATTACAGTCATTTAGCACAGATGGTCAACTCATAATAAACTACTGCACGATGGCAGCTTGGGGATAACATCAAGTTGATTGAATGGATGATATAATATTTCCCAATGACAATAATGAGCAATGATTATAATTAGGCAAAAAATGATAAACTATGTTACATAACGGCATTTGTGCTATCGAGAGCCCAAACGATGCTTCCAACCTTTCCAAAAGGCTGAATTATTATTATTAGAAGTACTCTTTCTAGATAACTTGATCGTTGGCTGACGACTAATGTTGGTGGTGGATGATGGAGGAGGAGGTGGTGGTGGCGACATGGGTGAAGATGAAGATGGCATGGTTGCAATAATGCTATGATGTGGTGGAGGATGATCAAGCCAGGCTGGTGATGGTGATCGTGGTGTAGCTTCTCGATATACTGTACTACTGCAAATATCTTGTGCTTTGATAGCTGCATAATCAGCAGATGACCATGAAGATGCAGGTGATAAGGTGGATACAGGTGTAGAACTTTGAGCAACAGAAGATCGTGCAGGTAGTGGTGGTAAAGGATCACGAGGTGGTGCTGTGAGTGGTGGTGTAGATCGACCCAAATGCAATGACGTGCTTAGTGATGACCGTGTTGATGCAAGTTGTTGTTGCTGCTGCTGTTGCTGTCGTAAGGATGAACAAGATGCACGTGAAAGTAGATTACCAGTTGAATCCGTTCTAGACATTTCTGATAAAATATCAATGGATGAACGCACTGAAGCTGATCTACTGCGATTTGGTGTTTTGCATGATGATGATGTGGTGCGTTTGAGTAAATCTTCTCGTTCATCCAAGAGCCTTGCCAGCAAAGCTCGTTTATCTTCCAATTCAATCCGTTGCAACTCCATTTGTTCCTGCAGCAGCAACTGATCATTACTGCGTTGTGTGCTGTCTAGCTGAGATTCAAGTGCAGCAATCAACTTGTCTTGCTTACGCACAACTTCAGCAAGGGCTCTCGTTTGGATGCGTTCACTTTCAAGCTCACCCGCTTGTAATTCAAACATCATATGTGCCCCTCTTTCGAGTGCCGACATTTGTTTCTTGATAGAAAGGAGCTGCTCATGGTCAACCGTAGCAACAACCTCCTTATCACAACTCATACTCTCCTCGTCATTTTCATTGCTCGCTCTTGCTGATGTACAACCAGTACTAACAGAGCTCTTGTCATAAGTATCAAGTAAACAATTCCAAAAATCGTCAGGTTGGTCACTTCGAGTAGTGTTGGTTTCGACAGTAATACGACGTTGTTTGCTAGCATCTTCGTGATGATCATCATTATCTTGAGTGCGATAGGCAGCCAACTGCTGCTCGAGTTCTTCTTGTTCTAGAGACATTTGTTCCAATTTGTCGCTCAAGTATTGTATGCGTATTTCATAATCACGTAATTGAGATGACATGATGATGCTGTCTTTGGTAATTGGCATTTCCTCTTTAGTCTGAAGCTGCTCAATCGTGGTTTGTGCTGCTTGATATTGCTGCATGATGGTTTCATACATGCACGTCAGCTCATTGATTGTTGCGTCAATTTTGTTGCTCCTTTTATCCTTAATGTCAGATATCGTTGATTGTGTGGCTGTTGCTCGCTTGTTCAATGATGATGACGATGTCTTTGTATTAATGGTGGTGGTAGTAATGGCATTAGATTCAGTAGTCGTTGTTGCTGTTGTAGTGTTTGTGGTGGTACGTGCATGTTGTTGATCAAACTTGCTAAGCATAGATGCAACTCCACCACCTGATGTCGTACGAATGCGTTTCAATTCAGTGTTGCTTTCTCTTTTCTCTGTGGGATTGTTATTCTTCCAAGTGTTGGCCAACTTCACAGGAGGTGAAGGTGATGCAGAGGATAACGATTTACACGCACCAGCAGACGAGCTTGTTGCATTCTTGTTTAGTAATGCCACTGCTGCCTGAACACTCATGTTGCTCACTTGAATAAAGGAAGGGAAAGAAAAAAACAGGAAAAGGGGCAAGCAGCACTTTATATCCAGGCCACCTTTAATCAAGCTTACTATCCACCTTGCGTGCAGATCCAACAAAAGTAAAATCAACCCCCAAAATCAACCTCCTTGGATCTCCTGTGTGCACCAAAAGATCAAAGAACACAAGAAACTACTTTGAGAGCAGATTTCTCCTTGAACATATGTCATTTGTTGCACATGATAGTGGAAATGGAATACAGCTATACATTCTCTTACATAGTTTCCCCCCATTATTATCACCCGTGCTTTTCTATTGCATACCTGTTGCAGCACCCTTTATGCTCGTCCGTTGCTATGCTATGGCTCCCATTATGTGTCATGCAAGTTCCCAGGGACGTGCAAAATACATTCAATCTCCCATGCATATTGATCAACCGCTTCGGATGAATCGGATCCAATGTTCCTTTTCCTCTCCTGTCGTCATTTTATCGGTCGTCTTTTGAGCTCTTTGATCTGTCAGGGTTGTTACGAGGACTAGGGGTGTCCCTTGTTTACTGTGGCGACTAGTGCGAATAAGCACTATTTTTATATACTTGAGATCATCAGCCCAATTTACCTTCGTATCTATGCCAAGGGAAAGAACATGAAACATACTGCAAGGGGGCAATATACACCTACATCGGTGATGGTTGTTTAAATAGATCTATCACCAAGCTACCCATTATCTAGATCTGCACTTCATTTTATACGAGGTCCATCCATTGCATTTTCTCTATACCAACTGTCGGGTGGTATTACCTAGCGGGTGCTTGTAGATTGTGATTTTTAAGTATGTACCTATGAATGGATGCTTTTTTTTTAAGAAAAAAACATGAAGCAATTGTAATTTCAATGATGTATCTCTCGGTGAAGCCTATCAGGGTTGATATCGTACGATTCACGTGAGACCTGGTACAAGATATGTCGACTCGCAGTGTCACATCTGTTTTGATAAGGTACGGGAATGATTTAGTTGGCAAAGTTTAATCGTCTACTACATTAGTAATAAGCAGATGCAGTTTCTAAAGCCGTGCCATGCGCTTTGATGGTCAAGAGATAAGGTAGCTGAAGATAGGAAACATGGTTCATTGGTAAAGCGTAGAACAATGATACATATTTATGGATTTCCTTGTACTGCCATGCTGAATAGTTTATGCCATACGCATCAACTTGTTTGTTTCATTGAGAATCGGCAAGACACACATCATACATAGGAGTTTAGCATGCTTCCATACACATCAGCTCATAACGGTATCTGTATACCAATGATGAACATTTCGAACAGCAAGCGGATGATAAAAAGCTATGCATGGATTCTTTCCATCAATGATGATGGTGTGGACAATGGTCATGAAATGCAATCTATAGTTCATTTATGGGTCATGCTATATTGAGATAATTTGTGACACCACATAATGGCTCCTGCTGCTCATCTTTGACAGCTATACATCGGTCTCTTCTCCTCGTTTTGTAGAAGCACATGGCAAGGGCTTTTGTTGCTGATGATCATCTCGATAATCAGGAACCGGAAATATAAAATGGTAGTGCCAATAATGCATATGTCTGTAGTGCTTCAACAAAGTGGCAAGGAGATAATAAGCAACCAAAGCCCTGGTTTCCTTGTCCAGACTCCTGCGATTTCCGCGATTTCTTTGCTGCAGTGATGCTCATTGGCCTGGGTGCACGTGCCAGTTGATACTTTTTTTGTCATGTTATTCCATGGATTGAAGCTACACACGGTCAATGCTTTCATTTCATTTTCTTCATGTTCTGTAGTGCAATCCATGATGAGCCATTCTGTTATTCACTTTTATTTCAAGAAAACGCATACTGTTAACGTGGAATACAAATGGCTATGGTCACATATCACGGCTGATATTGAATGTGTGCTACCTTGACCGCAAGAAAGGAATCTTTTGGCGGAGCAAGTGGTTGTATGCAATCGAAAAAATAGTTGTGTACCTCTTTCCACAACAAGCAGATCACTGGGACAAGAAAAAATGATATAGATCCAACCCAGATCCAACTTTTTTCTTGTTGCTTCTCTCAACCTTGTATATCCCTTCTCTTTTATCTTTCACTTATCCTTTCCTTTCACCCGTCAACCTTTTCCTTTATCTTTTCCTTTCCTATTATGCGACAATCATTGATTTGGGCCGCAGTTGTCTACTTGACAGCTTCTACCACAGTATTTGCGGATCCAATTACCATTCCTCTTTTCCGCCGCCACAACAACGAAGGCTTTGTAAAAGCTGATGCTGAACAGCTTGATAATGGTGTGGTACGATCATCATTTGTTATACACATAAAAATATTGCCATGGATACCAATTCTACTTTTTTGTATATAGTTAGGTGGCAAAGTGCTTATTGGCACACCTCCACAAGAATTTACCATGGCATTTGATACGAGTGAGTACGAGAGCCCAGCTAATGTGTACACAAGACCACAGGGGAAATAAGGGGAAAGGGGAACGAAAGGAGTCAACATGACCACTAGACAATGAATTGACAACCGACTAAATCTCACATGCGTATTGTATTGCAGATACCGGCTATTCTTGGGTGCGAGGATCGCGTGTATGTTACAGCATCCATTTGGTTGCATCATCATCACCATTATTATTATCATCGTCACTGATTCGTTTTTAATGTATATGATAATAGTGCAAGAGCGAAAACTGCTTGGATCGTTGTACCTACTACGCTCGTCGTTCTGAATCTGCAGTGTCTACCGGTGAAAAATACAAGGTGAAATATGGCGATGCATGCGTTGAAACCACCGTTTATGTCGACACTGTTGAATTTGGTGGGATGAAAATCGAATCAATGCCATTTGGTGGCGCCTATAGAATGACAGGATTTGACCATGGCTTTGGTATGCATGATTCTTTATTCCTTTGAAAACTGAAACTAACTCTACTCTTTTGGGTAGATGGTTACTTCGGTTTGGGTAGAGACGTCGATTTCAACAAGACCACTCTTTATTCAAGCACAGCAAAAAGTAAGGACTTTACTACTGTACTAATGATATTCGCTAAAGAAAAGCGTCACTGATAAACCATCATTTAGGTTTGATGCGTCGTGCAGTCCTTGGTTCCTCAGCCTTTGTCACCAATGCATATCAGCAAAGCTTTATGTCTAGCGCACAATTTGGCATGTATGTCACCTCGCAGACCGATAATGGATTCGATCAAAGTGGTGGTGTTTCTGCAGATGATGACGGCGAGAATGATGAGCAAGAAGGCACTGAAAATGAGAACAATGAAAGCACATCGGATATCAATACACCACCCACCGATCCTATTCCTCCTTCTGTTAGCAGCAATATTACAGGAACACCCACTACAGAAGTACCAGCCGAAGAAACAAATGACACTGACGGTCCAACCTTGGAAGATATTGTATCAGGCGGCTTTGGATTCATCAAGCGCACCAATGTAAAAGAACCAGCAGGTTATCTTGTTCTTGGTATGTGCTGCAATAATGATATGTGACGCATTGTTTTTATTTATGTCATTCTCCTTTGTTTACATAGGTGGCATCGATAAGAGTGTCATTAAGGGTGATGTGCATTATATTGATTTGGCTGATAGCAAAACTGGTAGCTGGGATGTACCCATTTCCCTCGCACGATTTGACCAAAAGCTATTGATGGAACAAAAGAAAGGTGCTGTTGCATCCATCAGCACTTCCGACCATTGGATATCGATGCCAGCTGATCAAGCTGATATTTATCATAAAGTATTTGGTGGTAAATTTCAAGAAAGCACTCAAACGTACAAGGTGAAATGTAGCAAGATCCACAAGATGCCGCGTCTCAAGTTGTATCTCGGTGACTATGCAGTCGAGATTCCTGCTCAATATTGGACACGTGTGATTGATGCAAAGAGAGACTGCTGTGCAACCCGTATTGCTCGTGGACAATCTGATCGTGATTGGATTCTTGGAACAGCATTTACTAATCTTTTCTATACCACATTTGACCCTGTCGAGAACAAGATTGGTTTGGCTCTCAAGAAAGGCCAAAAAGATGATGGCTTGAGAATTGTCAAGAAAGTACATTAGATCAATAGTTACTGAGTTAGTCTAGTTCTCTTCCTTTTGTATCACCAACACGTCTTTCACAGTTTTTTGGCACCGCCGCTCTTCTCTCCTTTCTTCTTTCCACATTATTCAACATGGCAGCCAAGATGGACACCAATCCTCGGGGTATCCCCAAATCTCCCTTTGTTGTATGTTTTATCCTTCTTTTATTTCAGTAAACCAACATTAAGATCCAACACGCAAATGTAGGAACGCGTTGAAGACTATGTATCCGATGCCGAACCTGCCGAAGTGGTCTTGCGTAAATTCCAAGAAGCCATCAGGTACTTGACACGCTCATTGATACGACCCAAAGGCTCATACCCTATTCAGCAAATATAAATTCATGGAAGTCAACTTGTTACAACGTCGTAAAGTGCTCGAAGACAAGATACCAGAAATCGAAAAGACAATTGCTATGGTCGACTTCTTGACTGAGAAGCAAGAGGGTGGTGAACCAGTGTACACAGATTATGAATTAAATGATACATTGTACTGCAAGGCCAAGGTCGAGGCATCAGGCACTGTGTATCTTTGGTTGGGGGTAAGTGGTTGCTAGGTGATGGGGAATTGTGATGATTGGGTTGATAACGTGCCATTCTATGACAGGCCAATGTTATGCTTGAATATACCTTTGAAGAAGCCAAGGATTTATTGTCATCCAAATGTGAAACAGCAAAGACATCATTGAAGAACACTATTGAGGATTTGGAGTTTTTGCGAGATCAAATTACGACCATGGAAGTCAGTAAGTATCAATCAATGGATCAATGTGTTTTTATTGGATATTGAGTGAGTTATTCTATTCTAGACACTGCACGAGTATATAATTGGGATGTCAAGCAACGACGACAAGCACGGGAACAAGGAGCAAAATAGTTATTATATATGACTACAGCACGTGATCAAAGGACGAATAAGAATGGTTTATTTGAAATTTACTGGTGTTTATGGAAACAATTATTGCAATGACCCTTCTTGAATACATTGGGACTAAAGTCATCACATCCACACTCGTGACAATCAGGTTGTGCAGGAACATCTGCATTTATCGTCGTAGCTGCAGGGGTGACAGCTCTTGCATGTGCTTGTGGACCAAGTCGCAAAGAGCCACTGGTTGATAATTGGGGAGAAGATGATGAAATGGGTGGTGGTGGAGGACGACGTGTGGAATTTGAAACACTGGGAGATACACGTGAAGCTGGTGGTGGAGGAGGGGTTCGATTTGCTTGAGCAGCTGCTGTAGGCTTTGTATCCAAAGGAACATATGTACTACTACGAGAAGGCATGGGTGGTGGAGTGCTAACAGATGAACTGGAGCGGGATGGCATAACAGGTCTTGGTGGCGATGTATAAGCAGAAGGTTGATGATCACTAAAAGGGGAATCTTCTTGAACTGGTGGTACTGGTGCAGGTGGTGAATACATTTGTTGTTGTTGTTGATAATAATGTTCCTGTGCAACTTCTTCATGGGGTTCTTCATGAATTACAGGACGAGCAGGTGTAGGTGGTGAACGATGAGCAGTGATTTCTTCAGTGTAATTGACAGGGAAAATTCCACGACGTTTGGGTCCAATATGCTCAACTTCACCTAGCCACCATCCTTCATCCACTTCTTCGACCACAGTAATCACATCACCAGCACGGAAAGAAAGTTCTTCAAGGGATTCACCATCAAAGTCATACATTGCTTTCCTTCGTCTTGTAGCTAATGAAAAAGAGTTAGCTTTTATGAAAAAAGGGATACACGATAAACATCCATTTTACCTGGTTGATGTTGTGATTGACGTCGTGGCATAGGAGGAGGTTGTCTTGGTTCACTATTTGTGCTGCGAATAGATGCTGAACTAGGTACACGGCGAGGAGCATGGATACCAAGACTATCTTGACTACCTTGACGTACACTAGGTCTTCGTTGTGCCATGGACAATCCACCACCACCTTCTGATCCATAAAAGTAATCATCATTTTGGTATGAGAGCGGTGTGCTAGCAGGGCTGGCAGATACTGATCTACCATTGGTATATGGGCTACGAGCTGTTTGACGTGCAAGTGTCTTGATTTGGTTATCCCAATTGGATCTCATGTTGTTTAACAACTCAGTCGCTTGAGTATGATATGTGAATTGAGCTTCAAGAACACGACGTAATGCTTCCAAATGAGTGTCCTTTGAAAAAAAAAAGTTGTCAAATCATGTTAGTCTTGGGTACTTCATACACACAATGTCATCCTTTACCTCATAATCCTGCAAATAAACCATCTTCTGAATCAAATCATATTCAGTCTCTTCATATTTGAGCTTTGATGCCTGCATCTCTTGCTCCCATTCTGGTTTCTCTTTTTTAGCCTTTTGCAATCGTCCCATTTTGGCATCATAATCCAAGCGTCGAGATTCAAGTTTCTTTTTAAGTGCTTGATATTCCTTGTATTCATGTAATCCAACTTCAAGTGTTGCCATGTAGTCATCTTTGATAATACTGGAAAGTTCATCTTGTAACATGGCAATTCTCGATTCGATTTCACCAAGGTTACTCAATGCAGCCCCTAGAGTTGCCAGGTTAATTGAGAACAGAGCCTTTCTCATGATCCCATATCCCTTTTCCATGCACAAAGCTCCTTACCTAAAGGCGAATCTTCCGAGAAGGCCATACCATGATTGCTCCACATTTCACCCCAAGCTTGCATAGGATACACTTTGGTCTTGTTATCTTCTGGTGATGGCTTCTTCTTGGATAGCTGACCATGAACAAGCTCAGATGCCGAGTACACCTTTTCGAAACCAGTGCGTTTCCGCTCCGTATCAGCTTCGAGTTGTTGAAAATCCTCAGTTTGAAGTGTCATTTTAGCAGCACCAAGGCGTTCGCCTGTCCACTATTATATCACGTTAATAAAAGGTCGTACTACAGGATGAGCCATGACACGTCTCGTGTTTTGCTCATCATCCAAACCCAGATCACGGTACCTGTTTCAGTTTACCAAAGTTCTTAATCATCTGTTCGTGCCAATGGAGAAGGAACGGTAATATGAATAAAGGAAAAGAAGGAAAGAAAAAGGGAAAGTTGAGCGCAACAATAAAAACGATACCATCTATTTTAGGTGCCAAACGCACGCATTGGTCTGAGAAATAAAAAAAAAGGTACACTATATTAGGCTGAAAGGCGAGACTTTGACAGTATTGGCCACATGCACAATCCCATACTATATTATTATTTATCTTATGTTGGTACAACTAATGATGATAAAATACTTTCTACATCCTATTGAAACCCGTCATCAGTATACGATTTTAATGTTGTTGTCGTATGATGTTGTCATGCTCACCTCTGGACTAAGTGGTTTAGGTGTCTCACACCGTGTATGTGCACCAGAAATGATTTCTTGAAGCATAGAGCTCATCCATTTACTTGAATAATGTTAACAACATGTCCTGCTATTCCAAATACATATTAACTTACTTGTCATTCTGCGTATATGGCCACATCATGAGTCGAAGGTACTCTACATCCAACTGGAGTTGTTGATAATCTGATTGTTTAAGGCGCATTTGTCGTACAGTTTCCAAGAACGCCTTTAGCAACATGCGTAGTACACCAGCACATACACCCACAGGAGTTGGATCAACGGATCGATAAATGTCGACTCGCTCAGCAAACAATTTATCAATGTTGCTCATCATATTTTGAGTCATGTCATAGCCAAACTTGGGAATAATGCCGAGACCTGTCACCTCGCCTGGCGTTTCGGATGATGTAGTTGCCAGGCTGTGTGTAGATTGAGTGGGTCGGGTATAAAGGCCTTCACTGGCTGTTGTTGATCCAAAGCGATATTCATAATCCATATCTGACATTTCAGTTCCACCACCGCCGCCATTGCCCTCTGGTGAAGGTGTTTGCGGATAAACGGTTTCGACCAATTGCTCAATGTATCGCACTCTTTCAAATGCATCCATCCAAGCTTGTGATACATGTTCAGGCTTGCTATCCAATCGATCCGCTCGAAGGTATTGGTTTTGTATCAGTAATGTCAATTGAAATCCTTCTTGCATCGTTTGCTTATTCAACAAGCTTTGACCTTTGTGTATGTATTGCTCCATCATATCATGCGCGTTCTCCCTTGATTTCTCATCCGTTGCTGATGCTGTATCCTTTCTAGGGAGGTTGCTGTATACTTCAGGGATGATATGTTCGGCCAAATCATAGCATAAGCGGGATCCAACAATCAATTTGACAGCATTGTCATTATTATCCTACAATGACCGCCCATAAATTAATCAATCAGCATGCAGGAGAAAGGGGAGAGGTGCCAAATTCACGTGTTTCACTTACCGAAATAGTGTCCAGTAAAGATTGCCACATTCTTTCAACGCTTCGGCGTACGTGCACCAAGAAATCAGGTTGGCTCTCAGGAGTCAATGTATCCAGCATGTTGCGTAGTGATCCCAAACACTCTGTTTCAATATGTTGTATGAGCCATGATATAGTGTCGTAGATGAAATCATTCAGTGCGTTCTTGTTTGCACTAATTCCCTCGATCGTATCCAAGCTGAAACCATCCAGTCGGGTCATCCGTGCTAATAAATTTTATCAGTACAAGGCTAGCTTGCATCATTTGGCACTAACCTTTTAGCTGATCCACTGATGTAAACATTAATCCATCAATAAATCCTGATTCTCGCTCATCCATAAGCGTCTGCATTCTCTTGTCAATAGCGGCCAGCCGCACCAATGCACATGCGTTTTCAGATACTGATTCTGCAAGATTGTGTAAATGTTTTATCTGATCCAACGTTTGTTGCCCATTCATGCTAGTTGTCTATAGGTCGACATGAATAAAAGGATCATTCCATGCTGTTGATCGATGTTACCTGTAATTTTGTATACTCGGAAGCCTTCCGGAAAAATGCGTCGATATGGGGTGTAATGGCTTGCATAAGATCGTTCTTTGCCTGATCCTTGTCCTATTTTTAATCCATGAATATCTACCATAAAAGAAACCATGCGCAAAAACTTACATATGGTATAAATGCTTCTTCTTCGGTCGATACAGGCTTAAGAAAAAGCGATTCAAAGTGTTTGACTGCATCCTCGAGAGGAATAAGCGCTTTTGATGTGAGATCATCCAGCGAATCAACGTGATTTGCATCGCAGGTATTGAGTCTTGTCACTTGGCTATATTGAGAATCTCCCGTCAATACGATACCAATCACATGGTCCATCATGTCCACTTACACGTCAAGGTATTCCTTCCATAACTTGGGTGGATCCTCTTGTAACAGCAGCAGGAGGCGCATGTCTTCAGCCATATCATCCAATTTCCTATCCGATTTTTTCGCATTTTTCCAAATCTCGTCCCTAATCTTGTTGATGATCATCTCCGAGTCGCGCTCAATGCCTTTGAATGCCGAGAGATGCTGATAGTGGTTGAGGAGTCGTTTTGCCTTTGTGTAGTATTTGACAGCTTGTGCATAATGACCATTGGCTAGACACCGCCCAAGACGATCTGGTAGTTCAAAGATAAATTGCAATCTCTTGAGAAGGTTATGAACATTGGTAAGGCGTTGAATCTTTTCTCGATTTGGACCAAGGGCATTGGTGATATCCGTGCACTGTTGTGTGATACTGTTCATACTGTCGTTAAGCCGGCTCATTTCGGATTCCATGCTCTCAACGTTGGATTTCATCTATGCATGTATCCTTAGCAACGCGCATATACACCCTATTATCCTTATACACACCTTGCGAATCGTATCTGTGGCACTAATAAACTTGCTGTAATTTTCATACACCAACGTTTTCATGTCACCGTCAATCTCGCGAATCTCTACAATAAGAGCACCCATTAAGCATCTTGCTGCCTTGTCATACACCCCCCATTCTCATTACCTGCCACCAGTTCATTATCGCGTTTGATAAGACCACTCAGTGTCTTCTCCTTGAGTAACCGAGAAAAGTACTTGTTGGGTTCAAATGTATCGCTGTCTACCCAAGGGAATGTTAATGGACTTGGTATTCGCTTGTCATCACGTTGGTTTCGTTACCAATATCCAAGGGTTGACGATTGTCTCCAGCTGCTGATCCACTGATACCGTAATATTTGAGAAGGTTGACATTACGTTCACGAGAGCGAGCTTTGCGGTCTGGAGGACTGGTTCGAGAAGGGTCGCTCATATCCTTTGTGTAGTGATAGTGGTGGTAGTGATAGTGGGTATCGAAAAAGGAAAGGAGACAGAGACGCACATCCAAAAGAGAATGAATTGGGAATCAGATATTAGGAGTCTTGGTCCCACAATGAATGAAAGAAATGTATTATGCAAGAAAGTTATTGATACAAATGCAGCTAATGCAAGAACTAAATACGATGCTACATCACACTAGATGACGAGGATGATGATTAATAAAGATAATGACTATATAACAGTAGCATGTTGACCGAGGAGAACCAGCTCTCGATAAGGTCGTCTAGGGGGAGGATAAGGTCCATGTGTCAAGAACTTTACAGCCTTGGTCACAACAAATGGTTTGTTGGGTGTTGTTTGAGTATTATTATTTCTTGGAGGATGATGACGACGACGACGATAACTTGACATACTTTCCATGGATTGTCGTCGTGATGTATCATGGGTAGAGCAAGATTTGAGCCAAGGATGGAACATGATCAAATCTAATGACGCTCTTCGACCAGGGTGTGGAGCAAGCATACGTCGTAATAAATCCTTGGCATCTATATATATCCATGTATGCACATGTAAGTTTGGTTGACTTTTCCATCACACACACACACTTGTAATTACCTTCTGAAAGATGACAAGGGAGAGTAAAGTCCCCATGACCCATCTTGATAAACAACTTGCGATCATTGGGAGCGTTATAAGGGTATTTACCCACAAGCATACGATAGAGCCAAATACCCATGATCCAAACTTGTGCAAGCTGTGGGTGGTAGATCCCTTGGATAGCTACTTCGGGAGGGATGTATTGCGAATTTCTAAATGCAATGTAAGCTCAAAGTTTCATTTGGCTTGTATGTCATCAAGTTTTCACCCAAACTTACCCATAAAGTGGCCAATAATCACTGGTGCCTGAAGGACATGTGATCCGTAGACCTGTTATGTTGTCATGGCCATCATAACGGAGCTCAGTGCGTGCTGCTACTGATACACGATGGCTGCTGTTGTCCATACTCCTACGTTGATGCGATCGGTATGCACGTTGAATACGCTGGGACATTTGCATTTGACAACGCAATTCATCCCCTATGAGCTGATTATCATGGTGCCGATCATCATCAACTGGCTGTACAGTGTTAATCCACTCGTTGGGTGCTTGGTAAAGTATATCAATCGGAGAATTGGGAGAAGGAATGTTGCCATTGGTATTAGTGTTAATGCTATTATCCATCATGCAGTGTTGTTGCGCATCTCGGAATCTACTGCATGAAGGCGTAGTAGTAGTAGTAGTCGTAGTGATAGTCATTGTTTCTGCTTCCTCGGGTATAGTATACAACCGCCGAGATTGACGTGTGTCGTATGTAGTAGTGTTGGGAAGAGAAGATCGTTTTACAATAATATCATGCTGTTGAAAAGAAGATAATGTTCAGTTCTTTTATTCTGCGAGAGATTGTATGGATGTGAGTGTGTTGGCATATAGGTAGTGTCAATATGGGTGACATGTACTCTTGTAGAGAAAAATGACTGGAGGAGGAAAAAGTGATGGATTTGAATATATTGCATACCTTTGTAGAAGTTGATAGCGATGTAGTTGCATTTGATGCTGATGGTGATGATAGGTCGAGAATGGGAAGTGGAGGTGACTCGGGAGATAGTTGTTGCCAATCACCCGCCTTTTTCGTAGTATCATGCTTGCTGTTACGGTGGCGGATTAATAACAGCTTGCTGATCCGTGAAAATAGACCTTGCCGCATGTTTATATGAGTAAAGTGATGAATAGGCAACAACAACAAAGTGACACACGCAACACGCCAATACACGCAAAGCGACAAAAAACCGTGTTGCAGGAAAGAAAAGAAGGAAAAGAAAATAAGTTTTGAGTATTCAGAAGCCAGGTTTTGATTGCATACAAGAATTGTGGTATTTTATGCGATGTCGAGCCACGCGAGTTAAGTTTACTAATGGGGAAAGCGAGCAGCATCGATCAAACTGGATCAACTTTCCCCTTTCCTCCCGGCTTATCTCCTTGGCCACTTTGTATTGACTCAATTAATGTGGATCACTATTGCTACCTTTATGTCATGCATCACCTGTTTTCATTGCTGTCAATAGATAAACCATTATCTTTTTAGCGATACCAGGAGGATGTGTAATATCGACACAACAAGGAACCAAGAAGATATCACAGTAAGCAAGGTCATGTGTGCCGAATTGTTTACATTTGTTCCATTTGTTTATTGTGTGGTGGCAACTATGAAGCAATAATTCTACTCCCTCGATGTTCATTGTCTTTGGGGATCATTCCCCTTTTTCCCCTTTTCAAAGTGACGACCAACAGGGATGGTAACAGATCAAAGCTTGTCTCCCTGGTAATTTCTTATCAGACTTGAAAACCCGGTATAAGAATGTTCGACTGCTCACAGACTTAACTGTCGCCACTCACGACGCCCATAAATTGACTTTACAAACAAATACACAAATAATAGTTGCACTTTTTCCGTGTTTGGAGAATACAGTAAACGATCACAACAGTCGATGCACCCAACAATGCCCATCCTAATATGTTACATTATTAATGGAGGAGATACCGTAATACATAGCTCAAAGTCATGGGTAGCCTATATTCTATGCATATTGTCAACCGACAAAGAATACATGGTCATGCTTCTGATCGTGACGTATCGGTAACTTTAACGCTGAGTTACATTGGTAATCGGATGCATGTATGTTGCATACATATATCACTGCTGAGCAGGTGGATGGTTATTAGCATTCATAAACGACACATGTTGGTAATGGCACCATATTCGTGATCCTGTAAACAACATCCCTTCTTGATCGGTAATTGCTGCTACTGTGATATCAAGCCCCGCGTATCTTTCATGAACAAGCAGAGTATAAATTGATATCAATAATAATAATGACTTGTGATTTCACCCTTGTCGTCCTCTCTCCTTAATGTATCATCGGGAGTGGCCGATCGAGCATATGCAAGACAATTGACATACTCCCACACATACCAACCGCTTTTTCAAAGCCGTTCCCCAGAAAGAAACGATATAATTATAGCCATGCTTGATTGTGCTATTTTTGAGATTTCTCTTTTTGTTAAACAACAAGCTCGTGCATAATATGTTGTGTTCTTGTACCAACAGCTTCAAGGCACGTCGTTGTTGTGCTATATATAATAGAGTTGGTAAGAGCCGTGGGTTGGATTTTGTTGCTTTACGGAATTTTTTCCTTTGACAATTTCCACATCATATGAATAGAGTGACTAATTCATGTTGGGTATGTGATTTAACATAGTCGCTATTGTTGCATGCGGACTTTTCTTTACTAGGGAAAGGTTGTTGGTAGATCACACTTGGCATCCAGAAGGAGAAAGAAAGGAGATCAAGATATCAAGTGTAATAATGACAGTATCTTACTTTACAATTGCGATATCACCACATGGAAGAAGCTTATGTACCATTCCATTTTTAATCGATTCATATCATTGTTCCTTAAAGACATGTCGTGAATAGTGATAATCAACTTTTTACACGTGATCGTGATAATGCCATTCAGTGTGAGAGTGGATTAGTGCAATGGCACAATCTTAAGCATGGAGATGCAAGTGGCTCTTTAGGTAAAATGATATATTTGGATCTCGTGGATTCTGACATGTATATGTTTTCATGTTGAAATGAATGTGAGCTTTCAAGCAAGTATAAATAATTTATTATGAGAGAGTTATTCATGTGTGATATTGTCATGTAAGCATTACTATACTAATAGCGTGTACTACAAAACGCGAGCAAGTGATATATGAAAATGTTATGGATATCAATAGAGGGGTGGTGTATAGCATGTGCAACCTGTCATTGTAGCAGTGGTAATCGATTCATGTGGTACAAAGTGAAAGGAGGATGGGTGGCTACACTTATCGGACTACGTGGAACTGCGTACAAGATCTTGGTCTTTTCATTTTATAACCATGAGAACCACCCTTTTTGTCGCAGGTTTCAGCAGCAGAACACGAGCACGCGATCTCGCTTATGAATTCGAAAGGTAAAGCAGAATGAACCAAGCGGATCAGAATGGATGTGGTAATTGTGTGATATCATAGATACGGTCGTCTGGTGCGTTGTGATATTCCTGCTCCTAAAAGCTACTCGTCAAAACCGTAAGTGTAACACGCGTTTTGTGTGAACAGAGATTAGGTATAAGAACAACAAGGGGATCTAAGAGATACAACAACCATGTAGCTATGCATTTGTAGAATTCGAAGACACTCGCGATGCCGAAGATGCTTTCCACGAGATGCACGGTCGACGCGTTGATGGATATACTATTAGTGTACAGGTACATCTATAGGTTGATGATTATAATGGGATATGTTTCTGATATTGTCATTTGTATAGTGGGCTAAGAATGCACCAAGACAATCATGGCGCTTTGAACGTCGTTCTCCAAGTCCTCATCGACGATCATCTCGTGGCAGAAGTCGTAGTCGTTCACCACGTAGTCCTCTTCATCGTGGACGTTCTTTCTCGCCTCGTAGATCACCACCACTTCCACCACCACGTTATGGTTCTCGATCACGTTCTCCTCCTCCACCAAGACGCGATAGTCCTCCACTACCTCCACCACCCCATGTTGCAGAGGAACATCGTGAACCATCGAGGTCCCCTCCTCCTCCCAGAGCACTTTAAAAGATTGTTGATGATAGGTCATAGTTTATTTCTGCTCTCTTTCTTGCCCTCATATTCAATAAATCAGTCATTATATTTATCTCTGAAACACGATCTATAGCATCATTCCATCATACCAAATCACCTCTATAAATTATACATTCACAACGTGTCTTGTTTTCATCTTGTATCAGTGTTTGCTATTACTCGTTTATTAGCGAGAGCAAAGTAATGGAATTTATCTGCATAATCGGTATGTGCCTGAACATAAAATCCTCCCAAGGATGAACTTGCATCGATCATGTATACGGTTTTATCCAATTCTATATTTGGGATACCAATCTCGCCTACTGCTTGTTCACCTTTAAGCAACGCTCGAAGCAGGATCCCTAGTGTGAGATCCTTGTGGGAATAATAAATCACAGTCTTTCGTCGACCTAATCCACCAGAATTGGGTTGAATGTAAGGAAGAATATCACGCTGTACTAATGCAGGAGCACACAAATGAATAGCATCGGGTCTACGTGAACAATCAAACATTTCATTGTAAGCTTCTCATTGTATCCAAATGGGATCAGTATCATCTTACCTTTCATTATGACTCATCAACGAGCATGCTTCCACAATATGTCTACATCCTAATGAATGGCCAACAACACGTAAAGTATCGTACTTGCGTCGCAGATCCAGTAATCGCCAAGCCAACATTTCAGCACGTTCATGACTTTCACGTGTAGCTGTTGAGAATTGATATGCTAGACGAGCTGCATGAAGACCCACATCCATAGCAACGGCACCAACAATGGATGCTGGTGTAGGGAATTTGAGATGACTAAGACGTTTCCAATTCTGACTGATGAGATAAGCCGTTGATCCAAGTGTTGCAAATGGTATAGGAACTTGTGAAAGAGGTGAACCTGATGGCCATGAATATCTGCAAAGGATCGTATTTGGATAATCATGATGCATGTTTGGTTGTGTCAGAGAAAAAGCTCTATTCTTTCTTCAACCGTATTCACCCTAAAGCTGCAGGTCCCCAATTATGCTGTCGACTCAGCACAAGGAGCCGATGCGAGTGCAACCAGTCTTCAAATCGTTCCGGTGATTCACCCTGTGCAAGAAAACCTACATTGGAGTGTAAGAAAGTGAAGAGATACTGCGCCTACATTATGACTCATACCTTTAACATAAACAGTTACTTCTGACTTGTTATCTTCTGGACGTGATAACACCTTGAGTTTGGGTAACTCTGTAAAGAATTTACGTGATGTTGCCATGGAAGCTTGGTGTGCAAGAACAAGAGAGGGCAAGGTCGGATAATTCAAATTGCCGGTGACTTGACAAATGTAATCCCGTTGACTAAGAGTAATCACTGCTTCTACCCACGTGATTGTATATAAAGCCTTGATGATGAATGTGGGGTAGATCGTGCATACTTGTCCATTATTCCGCTTGCTACATGTCACGCCTAGAACCTATCTTGTCAACCGCTATCCCAGTACATCCTGCCACTCAAGGTTCTGATGTTCAACGACTTGCCGTTGAAAAACACACATACCCTGCACCTATGGAGCCTGTAGAACGATCGCTGGCTTTCGTTTGGTCTCATGCCAATGGATTCTGCAAAGAAATGATGCATCCACTCATGCGTCGCTTTGCTACTCAATTGCGTTCATTGCCTGCTTTTCAGCATACAACATTTGATTTTTATGCTTGGGATGCTCGTAACCAAGGTGACTCGGCTCGTCTTAATGCCGATCATATTCATATTCCCACATGCAAGTGACATATTTCTTATCCAGATCACATGCATATCCACTAACACATTAATACAGATGGTTGGCTTGACAATGCAATGGATACAGTACAAGTTATCAAGGAGATGGGACTCAAGAAGAATTACGATAAAGTGATTGGTGTGGGACACAGCTTTGGTGGTTCTGCCATGTGAGCCATTTTATATTACTGGCAACACACTAAAACTTTGGCATTGACAATAACACATGATAATTTAGGATCATTGCTGAATTCTTCTTTCCTCATATATTTGATGGCCTATGCATTCTTGAAGCAGTCATTGCTAAACAGTTTGTTCCCTTCAAGATTCGATCCAATTTCCCAGCTATCAAGACCACGCTAAAGAGACGTGACACATGGCCCAATCGGTAAGAGCAAGAAAGACATTTATATGCAAATCAATTAATGATTTCAAGTGAGGAGTGCTTCAAATCCTTATCAGGACGACCTTTCTGGCGTGATTTGCATCCAGAGGTGCTTCAGAACTTTGTGGTGAGTAAATATTATTCATATCACCTGATGATTCCTATATGGGTATACTAAAGCGTCGATCCATAAAGCAATATGCACTCTATGACACTCAAGAGGGTACTGTCAAGTTGAAATGTCCCAAGGAAGAAGAACACGTACGTTGAAAAGTGTACTATAGAAGGATATGAAACATTGACACCTTTATTTTGTTTAGCTTGTGTACCTTGCTGGTGCTTATGGATCACCTGTTGCATTCAACTCACTCAAATCGGTGACTGTGCCTGTGCATATGGTTCATGGTGATAAATCCACATTGTAAGTTTTATATGTAAACAGGTTCATGATCTTGATTTTAATACTGCTTGATTAGCACGGATGCTTCAACTGCTAAAGATATCAAGGCACTCTCTCATCATGTGAGCAGCGCAGTGCTGGATGGTTCACATATGATACCAGTTGAAAAACCAGATGCTTTAGGTAAGTGAAATGAATGTTTATATATAAGGAGCATGTAATACTAATAATGGTTCTATACTAGTGCCTGAGATTGTATACTTGACTGAACGTGTTGTTATGGGTGATCGTGCAAAATTATAAAGTATAGAGATGTCTCCTTTTGCAAATACAGATACCTATCTTGGCGTGTGACACGATGCATGATTGGGTAGTGATAATCATATTAAGCAATGAAGGTTGCACAACGGGAGGGGAGCAGGCATAATCTGCTGTGTATGTCTCGCCACATATACAGCGCCCCATATCGGAAGCCGTACCATGCCGCTATTTCATTCTGCAGATTCCCGTTTATTTCCCTTTTCCTTCTTACGATACCCCACTTTTTAACTTTCTCTCTCTCATATCGAACGCATAATAAGCGCAATTATACCGATGCTTTTACGCCATGTCTGTCTTCAACAAAGATCATTCTTGTTGGCAAGTTATCGTAGTCGTTCCATTGGCAATGGTACCCACTTGAATACTTGGCGTCGTACTATTGGCATGCTTTCCCATCAGCACCAAGATCGTTCGCATCTCAACGTCATCAACTTTTTCGATCCAGCGTTGGCACCTGCACCACCTTATTACACTCTGAACCATGGCTCAAGTGGATTTGCAAAGAGTGACAAGGCACCTACATCGACTCCTGAAGAAGATGCCCTTTATACCAGTGTTCAAGTGGGCGATGATGCTTACTTTCTACGACGAGATGCATTAGGTGTTGCTGATGGTGTAGGAGGATGGAGAAAACATGCTGGTAAGAATCAATATCATGTTGGGATCATTGTATGGGGAGTAACTTGAATTTCATGTAGGTGCCAATCCAGCTCTTTATGCACGCAAGTTGATGCATTATGCTCAATCAGAATTGGATCGTATCTACAGCAACAAACGTCCTCTCCATGTACAACAGCAAGAGAAGATGGATCCTGTGCTTGTTCTCGAGAATGCTTATCACCTGACATCACTGGATGCTCAAAATGAGGTAGGTCATCATGGAAAGGAGACAAAGGGGTAATGAGGGGTGAGGAAGAAATTTACCCCGTGTGAACGGAACAATCAAGACACTAAAGTATATCATGCATATACATAGAATATCGTGGGATCAACAACTGCATGTATCGCTATGCTTTGCCAAGATGAATTACGTGTAGCCAACTTGGGTGATTGTGGTGTATCCATCATTCGTAAAGATGATTATATATTTCGATCGGAAGAACAACAACACTCTTTCAACTTCCCCTATCAACTGGGTACTGCATCATTCGATTATCCTTCAGATGCTCAACAGTTTTCAGTCAAGATTGAAGAAGGCGATGTATTGATCGTGGCATCTGATGGTTTATACGACAACTTGTTTGATGATGAAATCCTCGAAGAAGTACAAGCTTGTATTCGAGATGGTGAGCAAGGCCAATCCATTCCACAATTGATATCAGAATCCCTTTCACAACGTGCCAAGATCGTAAGCGAGGATATCAATAATCCAGCATCTCCTTTTCAGAGCAGAGCCATGCATGAGGGAATGTATTATCAGGTAATGATGCATATCAATGGAAAACGTCAAAGCCACGTGGGATATACTAAAGTATAATGTATATGCGTGTGACAGGGTGGCAAGGCAGATGATATTACTGTGCTAGTGGCCATGATCAAGCGTGAAGAAAGCCCACCGATCCAATCACCACCACCATTACCTTAAACAATCCATACAACAGTAGCAAGCATTCCTTTCATTTGTATATATCCATATCTGTATAGTCATTTCTTACACACATGCACACACCCATCCCCAACCACTCACATTTGCATTCATTTGGTTTCGAGCAGAACGTTTTATATAGAATAATCGTTGTCATTAGTTACAGACATCCTTTTTATAAGGTGCTATGTAGGGAGTGGTTGTATATACTTCGTGAAATGGTAGAAGGGCAAAAAAGAAAGCGAGAGTATTGTACAAGAATTATGTATATGGCAGATAATGAGACGAATGATTGCACATTGATTTATCGTCCTTCCTTGTTATCATCCTTGTGGCTGCCAGATGGAGAGATATCAAAGCTCTTGGTAGAACTGGTTCCTTTATGAACCATGATTTCAACTTGTTCGTCCACTTGTTGTTGATCGTGTCCAGGAATGTCTTTTGGTTCATATTCAGTAGTGGTGGGGAGAACTGTATTAGGCTGTTGTTCCTGCAACGCTCTTCTTCGTCGTTCTTCCTCTTCCATTTTCCATTGCTGGCCACGGAATGAACCTTCTGTGCGAGCCATGACACAGCAAGCTAAACAGTTTCCAGTGACATTGATTGAAGTTCTACCCATATCCATGATAGCATCAACACCCATAATAACGGTGACGGCGGAAATTGGAAGACCATACTACAAGACATGATCAGGATTAGCGTCACACATAATATAGTTGCTACATACAACAGTCATACCTGAGACACAGTGCCTGCCAAAACAATAAGAGAAGCTCGGGGAACAGCAGCCACACCTTTGGATGACAACATCAATGTACCAAGGATGGAAAGTTGTGTGCCAATGGGTAAGCTCATTCCACCCGCTTGGGCACAAAAAATGCTGGCAAGTGCAAGATGGAGCGTGGTACCATCAAGATTGAACGAATAACCACTTTTGTATACAAGAATGCAGAGAAAATGGGCATTAGCTCACTGTGTCACATAAACATATACATATGTCGATATTAAGAACTTACGTGGGAATAACAAAGGATACCAGTGAATTGGGACAGCCAAACTCACGCATTCTCTCCATGGCTTTGGGAAGAGCAGATTCACTGGATGATGTACTAAAAGCAATCAACCATGGTTGGGCAACTGCACGCAGGAAACCAAAAATGGGGATACGGCAAATCAACATGACTGGCAATAAGATGAATACCACGAAGATGACGAGTGAAGCATACAAAGCACCAATCAACTTTCCCAAGTTGCCAAGGACACCAATTCCATTGGCACCTACAGTGGCTGCCAAAGAAGCGCCAATACCAATTGGGGCATCTATTCGAGACAATGAGTGTGTTTGTTTTCATTGTTGTTGTTGGGAGTACCACTTACAGTTCATAATGAGACCAACCATTTTGAAAATCACCTGCAAAGCCGATCAGCCACATGCATTATATTATCACTTATATCTTCTCAAATCCTACCTGGGAGAGCGATTCACAAATCATAATCATAACATCGCGTGATTTCTTATCTGCTTTGATTGCAGCACATGCAAACATAGCAGCACAAAATACGATACCAAGAATTTGATCTTCTGAAGCAGCAATGAAAAAGTTCTCAGGGATAATCATAAACATTTCACCGTACCAGGTGATCTCCCCACTCTTTCCCGCAAGGTCTGATGCATCCGAGTTATCGGTGTCTCCTGGCAACACCACACCCACACCAGGCTTTACTAAATTGGCCATGATCAATCCGACTGCAAGTGCAAATGTCGTCACTACTTCAAAATACTAGAGACATCAGATTAGCAATCTGCCTTTCATTCTGCAAATAAAGAGATACATACAACAATGGTCTTGATAGCAAGCTTGCCAACAGTGGAAATATCATCGGAATGGCCTATATAATGAGAATTCATGTAAGAAGGAAAGGACATATATGGGTAAATATGCCTTTTTTTCACTTACCAGCGATACCAAGCACAAGAGTAGAGAAAATCAATGGAGCGACGATAATCTTGATCATGCGAATAAAGGCAGTTCCAAGGGGCTCGATCTCTTGAGAAAACTCTGGTTGAAAGTATCCAATCTACATATACGCATGAAACAAGCAACATAAGCACCGTAATGCCGAAAGTGTTTTGATGGACGTTTTTCTTTTACCAAGATGCCAACAACGATGCCAGTAAAGATCCAAAATGTGAGATTGGTCCATCGATCCAAAAAGCGCCATACTTTACGAAATGGACCCCATAAACATTTGTCCCAGACAAACATAACTGCATTACCACCCTTTCTTGCCCAGGGTGGATAGCTTCCTTTTTCTTCAATTTGCACCTCGACATTGATTGCTTTGGAAGGTGTTCTGGTCGATTTGACCTTGGAAATGACGGCTTCCCTGATCTTGTCCATGTATTATGAAGGCGTATGGGGAAGATAATGAAAAGGGGAATGTGGAGCAAGAGATGAAAAAATCCCTGATCCGTAGAATAAAGTTGTATTTATACCAAAATGCAGTGTGGCTATCTGCAATCTGAGATATATATGGGAAATGATAGGCTGAGCAATGAATAAGCCGGCAGTAAGCAAAGCAACTCACAGGGTTTTTGGTGGCTCTTTGTGCAAAAGTGATCTCACACACAGCGAGGAAAATTGTGTAACAGCGATCCGATTTGCACACACCTTACCGGTATCTTTATCCTCATTTTGATTCTGCTGTGTGACAAGTACCTACCTTTTATTTCTGCATGATGCTCTTTGATTGTGGGAGCACATCTACTTCTGGTCTTTATTATCATTCGATGCCAAAAACAATATGATCATGTTTTTCAATCAAAGGTATCGGATGAGCTTAGTGGTAGTAATATGAAGATGGGACGTGCGTGATCCTGTGCCACAGCAATAATTCGTTTGTTGCATACAACTTGAATCTCACAGGATCCCTAGGGATGCACAATGCCACACGATTTGTCAGTGTGTGTGCATCCATTATAATGCTCCAATGTACCCCGTCCTACTCTCTTTTTTTTCCCATGCCATGAGAGTAGATCAGAGAGCGACACGAATTTTCTGATCTGGTATCGGTGAATGTCTCCACAAACACGATGATTCCTCCTCCGCTCATTGTGACACAAAATCAGAGTGTATCTCTTTTCGTGTTCCTTGGTTTCCGCAAAAGAACAAAAACAAGTGCTGTCACCAAACTCCAACTTGAGTGTGAGAAAAAAGCCGCCTTTCTTGTACCTGGTTTCACTTGAGCTCTCGGAAGGTTGGCATTCAAAGTTGATATCATGAGAACAATGATATCAACGTGGTGCTCATCTTTGTAAAGAAAAAATGCTACAATGCTCATGTAACAATGCTTATCAACGAAGATAACGGATTCAATGTTATCATCCAACAGAATAGGTTTATATCTTTCAACGATAAGTTCCGCCATCAAGAATAATACCTTATCCCTTGTACCATCATTTCTTATTCATCTTCCCTTTTTTTACCAGCTACCCTAGCAGCCAATCTGGGCTCGTCTCATTAATTTTTTTCCCGCGATGAGAAGGGTTCTGTACATGCCCGGGGATACTGGTTTCCCTGTTGGATCAGTAGCACATGGCGAAATCATGTTGGTCTGTTGTACATTGTTCCCTGGCATATCTTGTGATGATTGCGCCATGCATGCCGCAAAGCTGCTTAATGGATGTATTTTATTCAAGACCATACATGCTTTTAAATATTTGTGAGTGTTTACAAGAGCCAAATGCTCCTGTCATCAGAGGAGCAAGTTTCTTTAATGAAGTTTTTACACGGTGGAGAAGAAGGATGATCACAGAAGTGGTGTAACAATAACCAAATAGAGTAATTCAAGTAAGCGTCCAAACCATGTGATCCAATCAGGCTCACTTTGGGTGAATGCAAAACGGATGTTTCTGTTTTCTCAACACGTATTCAATGATTAAGGCTAAGCTCTTGACCCAAGTTTCCATGGTAGCCGTATGTCTGGTCCAGTCATAGTATAGTGTCATAATTCAAAACACTGTTATTCTTATTACTGCGCAATAAACGGGTTGTGCAAGGTACTCAGGTGGTAGTAGCTTACATAATGCTTTTAGCGTGATACTCTCGTTGTTGCGTGTGCACTGGTATCTCCTTGGTAATATTTGTTATGAACAATAGCATCTCCATGGCTGGATGGTGTCTCGCCCTGTCAAATAATCAATGCCAGGGAATGATTGGATGTGGCGGTAGTAAAAACACAGCGTGCTTCTCTCTTTGTTCCTGCACACCATGTTTGGACGTTAGTATACAATCGCACCCATTGGTCCTAAAGTCGGTTTCCATTCATCACTTTATCGTTAGGCTTGAAGCCATGCAGCGCATGTATATCTGTACATTCTCGTACCATTGTAAGTTGCGATCGATCGGTTATCGTCTTTTTTATAATGTCAACACACACAATCAATAGAGCCATGCACGGCGTTTACCCTTTCTGGATATTCGGACAGCAACAGCAACTATGGTATGTTGATAGTGGGTAGGGGTATGGATGTTCTCGAATATAACAGTATATAATGATCCTTTATTGAGTATAGTCAGGGCGACAGTTGACGACATCTACCTCTGGTGGGCTGACACTCAAGACACCCAAAGGCACCAAGGATTATACTGATAAAGACATGGCTATTCGAGATCAAGTGTTTTCTACGATCACTCAAGTATTCAAAAAACATGGTGCTGTGACAATTGATACACCCGTGTTCGAATTGACTGAGATCCTTGCTGGCAAATACGGTGAAGATAGCAAATTGATATACGACCTTGCCGACCAGGGTGGCGAACAGTGTTCATTGAGATACGACCTTACTGTTCCATTTGCACGTTTCATTGCTATGCATGGCAAAGAATACCAAAACATCAAACGGTATCATATTGCCAAGGTGTATCGACGGGATCAACCAGCCATGACCAAAGGGCGTTTACGAGAGTTTTATCAATGCGATTTCGATATTGCTGGCACATATGATCCAATGATCCCTGACGCTGAGATCTTGCGTATATTGTGTGAAGCATTGACTGCATTGGATATTGGACCTTACACGATCAAGATCAATCACCGCAAGATTCTGGATGGTATCTTCCAAGCATGTGATGTACCAGAAGAAAACATTCGGTCCATTTCTGCAGCTGTTGACAAGTTGGATAAACTACCGTGGGAACAAGTCAAGCAAGAAATGATACAAGAACGTGGATTGGATCCCACGGTAGCTGATAGGATAGGCGATTATGTCAAGTTACAAGGGGGTCGAGAGCTGCTGGACACGCTCTCACAAGATACCAAGCTAACACAAAATCCAATGGCTGCTCAAGGCTTGGCTGATATGAAGCTGTTATTCGAATTTCTCGAAGTGTTGGATATTCAAGATAAAATGCGTCTCGACCTTAGTCTTGCTCGTGGTTTGGATTACTACACTGGTGTCATTTACGAAGCAATCACTCCTCAGAGTACTGTGGGTGGCGTGGGATCTGTAGCTGCTGGTGGGCGCTATGATGAACTCGTTGGCATGCTTGTGGGTCGTAACAAGAAAGGAAAACCCAGCTTACAAGTTCCTTGTGTGGGTGTTTCGCTTGGTGTGGAACGTATCTTTTCTATTCTCGCAGCGAAATATCAGCATCAACCTCTCAAGTCTAAAGATACTCAAGTGCTCGTCATGGCAGTTGGTGGTGGATTGATCAAGGAACAAATGCGTTTGGCTAAGGAACTCTGGAATCATGGAATCAATGCATCTTTTATGTATAAGAATAAGCCAAAGCTCGATAAGCAATGGTCCCTCTGCGAAAAGGATCAAATCCCTTTTGCCGTGATTATTGGCCAGGATGAGCTCGATAGCAATCAAGTGCGACTTAAGGATATGCGTGTGAAGGATAAATCACAGGGCGGTGGCGTCTTTATACAACGTAGCAATTTAATTGAAGAATTGAAGGATCGATTAAAAACAAGCTCTTAATGTGCAAATGGTCTTCTTTAATGTAGATGAAGCTAGTAGTATATGTAATAAACAAATATGTACAGTATGGTTGGCATGGTTATTAGCCTTGCTCATGTTTATCGAGTTTTCCTTTTGCGTGAAGGACCACTATATGCAGTATTAATGACAATATACTATCACCAATGTTATTACATAATGAACTTACGCTTGATGAAGAATCACTCCTCGTTTGGCTCGTGGTATATCAATTTCGCCATCATCAGTTTCACTGGAAGAGCTTGAACTAACAATGGATACCTGCGATGGCACATTATCTTGGAGCATAATGCATGTTAAATAAATGCCAGGATACATAGTCTTCTAAACCACTTACCATCTTCTTGGGTACTCTGTGTAATCGAAGATTGGGTATCCGCTTTGCGTTTTGTACCTCTAATGCAAAGGGTCAGTATTTGATGCTAAGGCTCTTCCTATCATATCCTCATACCTAGCAGCTCCATCTTTTGGTGGGGTTGATTCCTTTGTTTCCACACCTGCCTCTTTGTTCTCTTGGGTATCATGTTCAGTTTGTGCAGCAGTACGTTCCTCTGTCGATGACTTGATTAATAAACTTGGTCTTGTGATAAATAATGATGATACATACTATTCAGCCTATCGTTCTCCATTGTCAAGAAGCGGATACGGCGTTTCTTGCTGTTGAGGATATCCTTAAACTAGTAAAATGTGCAAAGATCAGAGATAAGTTCAGGAGCAATTCATTATAAACATACCTTATGAAACATGGAGAAATCGGCATCCAGTTTATCTCTTTCCAAAGCTTCGATTTGATTCTTCAAGGATTCTTTAAGAGTGACAAGATCATTGTTCCGAGCCAGCAGTGCTTCTTGGGTTCTCTACAAATAAAAATGAGAACGTTATATGTAAAGGACAATGAATGCAAATGTATCCTTATACCATATGTTGTGCGTTTTGTTGCACTGAATTCTCCATCCAGGCATGCATCACTTTGTCTTTGTCTTTTTCTGGCACAGCAGGAATCTCCAAGTGACCCAATTTGTACTATAAAGTATTCTACGTTATTAATCAATGTACATTTGAATTGGTGATCACTTTTACCGGTAGCTTCCCACTCATGTAACTAAGAAGAGCAAGCTATTTCACATTATATATCAGGTTTCCATTGATTGATGGATTTGCATTAAGATTACCTTGCATTTGTGTGGATCTGTGGTCACCTTCCACTTGAGTGGTTGTCCATTGTATTCACCTCTTCCTTGAAGACCTGCAGTTACCACTTTATTGATCTCATCGACCGTAGCTCCTTGCCGTACAAAATTGTGGAGGTCTTTGCAGGTGACTAGTGGGTGGATATTGGTTATTTTATGCGTCATAACTCTCCTTTATAACAAGTCTTACCAGGTCCAGTCCAATAACTAGAGCGATCGGTGATAGTAATCTCACAAATGGTGTCGTTGGTCTCTTGAGAAAGGTCAACATTGTGTAGCCATTGGCAATCAATATAGACTTGGACGTTCTTGTAGTCGTTCTTGTAGAAATAATGTACCATAAAGAGCAATAAAGAAAGGTGAAAGAGTGTCTTTGTTTTCGTGCCCAGCTCTTTCTTACTTTTTGATCTCACAAAGACGCGCCCATTTGAAGCAAACGTATACACTATTCCTGACAGCGTAATGAACATGTCGGATGGTTTTGGAATACACGTTTCATCCACGCCATCACCAGAAAACGGTAGTGGGGAAGATAACACATCAGTCGGATTACGGCAGCAGCAGCAACAACAAGAAGATACCAACTTGTGGGGCAACCTGACATGCGTTATCAAGAACACTGCACAGTACGCCAGCCATGAATTTGATCGGTTCATTGATGCTATTGGATTTAAGCCATCTGATACAGAAGTCAATAACTCTACTCGCCAAATACAACTTGATAAGGTATGTGTTTATTGTGTTGACATAACAAGGTGTTAATGAATGAATGTTCGTAGACAAAGAAACCGATACCAATGGTTGAACCAAGAAGAACCCCATCAACAATGAGCACTTTGGATAAATATGAATCAGCATCATCATCATTGATACAAAGCAGAACATCGTCCGAGATCTCTTCAAGAGTGCCAACTGAGAATAATCGAAACATGATCAAGACTCGTTCTATTACCCCAATGGATCCCACAAAGCGACAACGTCTTTTGGACCTGAAATCTCAACTTGATGAATTATTGAATAATGAAGATAATGAAATCAGCAACGATCATCATGTGCGATATGGCAACGGATCTCGACATAGCAACCACCTTACCAACACTATTACAACTGACACTATTACGACTATCCCTAATACTACTATCACCAATACTCCCAAGATCCCTAATCAGAATGATGAAAATGAGCGAATGGATCGTTTGGAAAGATCCATTGAACGTATTCAAGCACAGGTATGATGACAATGATCGATAATGATAATGATGTATTCATTTCATTATTATATAGATGCATGAAATGATATCTGCACACCATATCCCATCGCGTCCTCCACCTACAACTTATCGATATAATAATTCAACCTTTGCTCAGCCCAAGCAGAGTACACGACAATGGTCTCATGATATACAAAACGTGCCATCTATTACACCATCTTCAACAAAACCAACAGTGGAATCCTTGCCTTCTCCTACAAGTGATGCTCAATCGCCTATTCCTCACACACAAGTTACTTGTCCCAAATTCAATGAACATCCACCGTCGAATAAAGTTAACGCATGGGCCACTTCACCAAAACCAATTGCTCGTGCCACCTCACCAAAGCCTATTCCACGTGTTACATCACCCAAAGTCAACAAGACATATGCATCATCCATTCCACCACACAATATGAATGGTGCCATCAAGGTTCTTCCCTCGTCCACATTTGTAAAGAGTGCTTATCGTAAACACAGTGTAAGTGAGCTTGTGGGAGATGAATGTATATGTCAAACTGACATGACTTTGTAGACTATACCCGATGAGAAGCATATCAACACAATGCAAAAGGTGGTGGAGCAGATTCCTAATTACAAGTTACGTCGTGTTGATATGATTCCTTCAGCTGATGGCTCGTTGAAACCAAACCCATTCTGGATCGAGATTTATGAACCAAAGCGACGATATCGATCCAAACGTCGCTTGGAGACCACAGGTAATAAATGTTACAATGATAGTGAGATGAATCTTACTCATGGATTTATTGAAGGATCCAAACCGGGCAATGAAGACTTATCAGCATCTAAGCGTGTTCGATCTTCAATGCATTAACGATCATCTTGAGCCTTGTATATAGGAATTTTCTTTACCTTAGTACCCTTTTTCATCACATGTGCTATATTTGACAGTAAACTATGGATATTCTTATGTATGCTCGCAATTCGTCGTCTTATATGCTCGTTATGAAGCGGGAAAGCAACAGATCCACTAATCAGTGCCTACCAACTGGTGTCAAACATAAAGTTTCACGGTCAATTAAAGATATGCAAGTGAGCAATCAAGCTATGAATTTATTGAATGTTTGAGAGCGCAGCTCGTAAAGAGATTTGTATGCTACGTAACATAGGAAGATGATAACATATTACACCCCTATAGCTTGCTGGGCATCAATTTTGCGAGATTCCTCAATCTGGTGCTCGAGACCAGTGTCGACAACCTCCTTGAGAAAGTCCTCGGTGGAGTTGCCCCTTGGATAAGGTTCATCAGGCACGGGTACATCCAAAAATTTGCATAAGCGTTCCCATCCTTCACCCAGTTCCATGACAAAAAGTCGATCGCTAGGAACAGTTTTCTTAACCCATTCTACATGAGCATTGTACTTTGCCTTGATAGCTTCTTCATCATTGAACAGTTCGGGATCTGAAAGAGCACCATCCAACATGAGAGTAAAATTCATTTCTTTCCATCGCTGAAAGTATTCGGGTAGATCCTCGTTGGGACTACTAAAATCGACTGCTAATCTATAAACCGTGTGCTTGAAAGAGCGATACCAGCTATCGGCATCACGGGCGGTAAGGATCACCTTGGCATCGGGATATGCATTCATCAAACGTTCCACAAAAGAGACCGTTGGCCTAGATGCTTATTTAGCTAACATTGTGCTAATAGTAGTGGCAGTCAAAGTAGTTGGGAAGTTGTAGTTGTAAAGCAGCTGATCATGCATGCAATGTCTGATTCAACCAATGAAAGTTATACATATGTAGATGACTCCCATTTTACACTTGCAACTTTCCAACATGCATTGAATAGTTCCTTAATGTATGCATGAAATTACCAATCCAAAGCAGCATCATAACCCTCGTACAACATATCCCAATCCACAGGCTTTTCAGGATTAAGATAGGCATCAAGAAACTTTTCAGGGTGACGATCTCCGTTTGCAAATTCTCGTTGGTGAAAGCAGTTGTACCTAAAACATAGGTGTTAGTGTTTGCATGCTGCTGAATGTAACATATAATCGAAATAATCTTTACCCAAGCATGTTAAGGGCGTTTCGCAAGCTATCTGTACCTGTTCGTCCGTATCCAGCTCCAATAACTTTCAAGGGTGCCATAATGTGTTGGGTATCAAAGAAATGATGATGGCAATCAAGCTGTAAACCCACCATATTTATAAGCAACCCTGATCCGGAATGTAGACAGGGGTAGACATGCAATGATAAACATCACATAGTAGCCTATAAAAAATGGAATATGCTACTATACCAGTTAGCCGGTGTTGCCGAACTTTACGCCTTGGCAACTGTATATCCACAAGTGTTTGCATAATAATAACCGTGATTATACCGCAAACATTATCATCGTTACGTAACGTGGTTTAGAAAGGGGTATTAGAGTGCAACTACTATGCACATTAAAGGTTTTATTTGATCGATCATCTTTGCTTGTGGAGCATACATGTGGTGCACACGCATGATACATTACAGGAGGATCAGGTATAGATGTCACCTAACATCATCTTGTATGACAGTGCAAAATCAATCCTGGTTTTGCATATCGCCTACAACACATATATATGCATTCGACTACTGAACCAAAGTACACAAATTCAAATTTACCATCGCCATCACATGATGAATACCGTTCATACTTTTGTGTCTGCGTACTGTAAATTTGATGTTAGAATAAGATATGTGCGTTGAATCAGCGTCCTTAGAAATGAACAAACGATATCAAGGGGACTATTACTTTTCTGCTCGAGTGATACTTTCGATATATCTTCCCCTCTTGCTGTGGGTAAGTGAATTATTGTACTGAACCACTTCCTATTCAAGTTGACATACATGAAAGAGGGCTTGCTATGAATCAAGAAAGGCAGCAATATGTCCTTGTGAATAGCTTTCATTGAATACGCATAAGAAATGGACTTGTATGTGCACGGGAGCATATGGCTGACGGCTAACAAGGAATGGTATTTGTCACCTGATGACCGATGATACAACCTATTGTAGTATAGCCTTGGCAATACGTCAATGCCATTCATATCATATATGACCAGACCTTTTTTTCTGCATAAACAGGAACGTCACTCTTGCACACTAGCATTAGAGTTTATGATGTAACAATATGGAGTACAAAGTCTATTTCTTAATTGGGTAGGTAGTCACTTCGGGACTTATGACGACAGATTGCATAAAACCGAGAGTTTGGACCATGTCATGCTGATATCATCAATTCAATGAGCAGCTGTGAAAATCATTGCAAGTAACCGAACTCAATACTAGGCATCATCATGCATAAAAAGCCATTTATATTCAAATGATGATATTGTGCATACAAAGGACAAAGGATCTACTACTGCCACACAAATGGATATGTGGTGCATATTTTTTTTGACATTGATGTGCCCATTATACAATAAGGAGCGTTTGCCACTAATGAAATGAAGGCTTGTAGATACCGGAATCACTGCACGTGCAGCCAAATGTCATCCGATCACTATTGCCAAATGTACTTTTCCACATTGTATGCCAAAATCACTTTAGACATAAAAGTTGTATCGTTTTGTCGATACGATTTTGATTATATTGTATTAATGACATGGACTAATGTTGCTTCAATTTACTGTGTGTCAAGGTGCAAAACTAAACTGAAAGATGCAAATGATGATGTTGGGAGGAGGATCAATTTTGGAGTACTCAGAATACTATCTTACCTAGTGGCACCAGAAAGATTGCATTATTAGGTTTCATGGATGAGAACTGGAGTCACAGATATTCCAGATCTGCTCATTATCGCTGCCATCGTCATATATACTTTGCTGACATCAGTTAGAATAAAGGCGAAGGTTTTATCAAAGAGATTGAGAGCAGAGTATCGTGACGCTTTGTTCCCGTTCCAGCCTTGGGAATCAGTTATATCCCCAATTTGGGAGTTGACCTATGACGCCATCAGAAATCCAAGAGGAGCGCCTTATCATATTCACCATGTTGCTAATGCACACTTTGTGAAATACATCATCGGATGTAGCTACTTCAATATAAATGAATGTGTACATGGGTATTTGATTCATCACTCAATATGATTAACTTTTATCTCCTTACAAGATCCAAATATTACAATGACAACGACAATAACGAAAGTGGGATAATAACAATGGAAGCTCCAATCAAGACGTTATAATCGAGGAGAGTGTGTGGGAGTAAAACGGTGCTTCACAATATTCGTTATGCGGTATGGTTATGAATGTTGTTGGCATGCTGCATAGTGGGATTAATTGGGTTTGAGACTTTATCAAAGGGTTCAGATGTGGTTGATTGTCCATGCATAATCTGCTACTGACATAAGAATTAGGGACTAGATGGTTATATCTATCATCGAACAATGACATCATGCTATTTTCTATAATCGTATATTATCTTTTGTGTGTATCCATAAGTGCATAGCCATTACAAAGAGACATGTCATTGTCAGAGAAGTGCATCAACAGTATGTTGAGATGGTACACTAGATTGCTATCAATCGACCACCCTTATTCACTCCATTCAACAATGCAACATGGCTAGGTCAATCTCTTCAGTATATGCATCCGCGATACAACGCAACATGGCTGCTAGTGAATTATCTTGAGATTGATTTATATGTCATTGAGCTATTACGCTGCAAGGATCACGGATAATGCATCAATAGATCTCTGTTTCTTTTGGATGTATAAGATATGTGCAAACGAAACAGCATCAAGAACCACTCTGGTGGTGTGATGCGTTCCTGATGGCGCCACCATATATTTACTCAGTGAGCAATGGCTACCAAACAAAGAGCGGACAATAGCATCAGTATAGCGTAATCATGCATTATGGTAAAAAAAAATAAGGTAATTCGATCATGTTCCTTGGCCTGGGCACTATTTCCCTTTTCCTTTTCATTTCCAGAGCACTATAAGACATCCTTACTTGTCGGCCCGCAATATCCGACAGCATTTCCCCACTTTCTCTGGTAATGGTCTCCATATCCGTCAATACCACCACAACCAATACCGAAAGACAAGCTCGACATACACCTTGTAAAGTCTTTCTTTATTATACAGCTAAAACCACTGAAAGTATTAACAAGTTCTATCTCATTGCTAGGTGAAAATTGCAGAACTCATCGACGCAAATGTACGGTGCCTATGGGAACACGATGCGAGCGATGTCAACGGATGGATCTTGTGTGTCTGTTCAAATATTCCAGGCGTACCAAAGCTGCCTTTCAAAATCAACAGTGTGCAGAGAAGAAAGTGCTTAAGCGGAAGCGGATATCATTGACCGAGAAACGGATGTTGATGGAGGATGTTGAACAACTTGAACAACTTATCGTATCCACGGAAGCAGATATACAATATTTATCCAATATGAAACCGTTGCTAAGCATCACAAGTCGCCATCAAAGGTTGCTATTAGAAACAGCACCTCTTCACAGCATGGCCGATATGATTGCATTATTGGAACATGCAGCTCGATCATTATCTCCCATCATGCGTACTCCGCGTTACTTTTCCGATGGATCTCAAGGTGTGCTTCACATTACCCAACAAATATCAGCAGTCGAGCAGAATTTACGAAAGTTCTTTACACGAGATGCAGCTGTACTTCCATCACCACCCACTTCACCTCTTCCATTTGCTGATGATGATTGTTGGATTACACAAATCAAGCAATGTTTCATTCATGCTTATTTCTCATGTGGATGTTACATTAAACCAATCCTTGTACGTCCTTATTTCTTACCCCTTTTACTTGACAACCCACATTCTATGCTCTCCAATGCCATTGTAGCCATTGTTGCTTATGGAATATGTAACCATATCTCAATTGCCGATATACCCATCAGCCGTGAAACGCTTGGAGTGACATGTATGGAACAGGCGTATACCCAACTCCGGGATGCCCTCTTTGATCAAGAACCAGAACTTGAAACGTTGGCAACATTACGATGCTTAGCTGGTTGTCACCTCTTGCTACTTAAATCAGATGATGCAAGGAAACTTACAAACCTGGCATGGCGTATGGCACTTCAACTCAAGGATACCTATCTTGGCACATTGAAACACATTGAACGAGATCCCAACCCTTTACATGTTACAGCTACTATGAGAGCACGAGCCGAATCATGGCGACGATTATTCTATGATATCCGTTATATTGAGCTCAATCTATGTATGATGTACGAAGGAGAAGCCGATTTCTCATCATTGGTTCAAAGTGCTAAGCACATTGGTTGCCCTGTTGTCCTGGATATGGAGCAAACGGATCTTGCATCTTCAAGAAAAGTCAACGCTTATCGCTACCTTATTGCATTATCAATGTTGCCAGGAGGATCACCCGCATCGGAATGGACAACACGTGAAGAGATTGTGGGCTATCGATTATATGCAGGTGTGATTGACAAAGTGTCATGTGCAGATATTGAACATATCGAAGGCCATCTTGTTGATTTTTGGATGAGATTACCACAAGATTGCGTATTGGCTGATGCGCCACTCATGGAAGTTCTGGATATGAACCGTGTACGGCAATGTAACAACCCCGATATATTGCATCTGAACGAAATGTATTATTTGTATTGGATCCTTTTGGAGATGCGGTTTATGGCAACCCCGAGTAAGGCAGATCTCAGCACAACGTCTTTGGGAAGATACGATGGTGAACGAGCACTACTCATTGTTTCTGTGTGTTGCGATGCTTTGGCCAAGGTGGCGCTTGCATTATATGAAATCATGCCATGTGCTTTGGATATCCATTGGCTGGTGCTTATTGCCGATTTATTGGTGAAACTCAAGGACGTAGAAGATCAAGACATTAAGTCACGTGCTCAACAAAACCTTCAATGGACATTAAGCATGTTGAATAATTTTATGATCCCATTTGAACAACAACACTATTTTTCAATGATACCTATTCAACAGCAACAACAACAGCAATATCATCAACCATCTTCATCCTGGATGCCAGTCGCTTTTTATACCGAGATTCAACGACTTGTTTCTGTTTACTTTGCGAAACAAATAACACAGATATGATAGCAATTCATCAAATATGTAAATAAGTATCTTTATAATAAAGCAAATGCTAGTAGCGTATGTATATTTTAGGATCACAAGTGAAATGACAGACTACAATGCTATTGTTGTGCAACATTAAGCTGATTCGTTGACAAATTCGGGTAGTGCATCCGAGTTTATACTCTAGTGAGACTTTCCAGTTTTCTCTTTTTGCTAATGCGGGAGGTAGTCTTTGCCCAGTCGATTGAACACCGATCGAGACATGTGCCGTGTAAGCATTTAGTTTCTACTACATAATCAAGTTGTCAGGGTTCCAATGCATGGTTTCGTATAGGCGAACATTGTCGAAAACACAGGAGGAAATGCGCAACGTTGACAGGAACACATTGTGAACGGTGTCGAAGAATGGCACTAGTGTGTCTCTACAAATTCACACGACGCCCACCAGCAACAGTAGAATGTGCCCAAGCAGCAGCTATTGAAGCCAAACGACGACGACTCCTTCGAAGTAAACGACAACATGTACGAGATCAAGTACGACAACTAGAACAACTTGTAAACGACATGGAAACCGAGCTACAAGCCTTTCACAACAATAAGCGAAAAGGAAGGGGAGAAGCTGAACAATGGCTATCCATTAGTACACATCATGGTGGCAATATTCGTATCGAAGCACCTGTCAAGACTGTAGCCGAGATGTTGGTTTTATTGAAGCGGGCGCGGGCTTACTTTAGTGCCGATAACGACGATGATTTATATGACCCAATCATCCGATCACCTTTCTATTTTTCCGATCGCCGAGCAAAGGATGCTTACTTGATGATCCAACGTGCCTCTCCTATAGAATATGTTCTACGTCGATTTATTCTTGGTTTGGCATTTGGTAAATCAAATCAAGCTGTTGTCACTGGAGCATCCACAAAGCACAATACCGCCATCGCTGAATCCATTGATCACAATCATCCTTCAGTTATTAAGCTCAAACGTCAGATCATTCACCATTACTTTGAACAAACTTGCTATCCACACCAACGACTTGTTCGTTCACATTATCTTCCACAACTCATCAAAAATACCAATTCTCTACTTTCCAACAGTATCGTCGCTGCTATTTCCAACAGTTTATGCAATCACGTGTCTGTACAAGGATTTCCATTCTCACGCAAAACATTCGCTTCTTCTTGTCAACAAAAAGCATATATGCAACTACGAGATGTCCTTTTCGATGAACCAACAGTCGAGGTGATTGCATCCATACGCCATATTTCAACTTGTCTCATGCTGGAATTAAATGTCCAAGAAGCACGTCGATTGGTCCATTTGGGATGGCGTATGGTACTTGTGCTCAAGAGCAAATATTGGCCATTTCTCCATTTTCAAGATACTAGCAGGGATTCGGATGTGACCTTGGTTGAAGCAGAATCATGGCGACGGTTATTTTACGATATGCGATCCTTTGAAATGAGTTTAGCCATGTTATTCAATGACGGCACTATGGATTTATCATCATTGATTGCAAGTGCTCAATACGTGGGGCGACCTATACTATTAGCAGAAGAGGAAACATCTTTCAGCATAGCGAGCGATGTGTATCAGTATCTGACAGCACTCAGTATTCTCCCTGGACACTTTGATTCAGCTTTCGAACGACAAGATATAACATGTTGTATGTTATATGCAGGAATGATAGAGCGTATATCTTACTCGGATATGGCATACATTGAAAGTCGACTTGTAGAATTCTGGCACTTGTTACCACGGGCTTATGTATTATCCGATGCACCTGTACTGGAAATTCTTAGCATGGAACGCATCCGACAATGCCGAGAACCTTATATCATGTATCTTAATTTGGCCTATTTCATGTATTGGATCCTTATTCAAATGCGTCTCATGCGCGTATCAACAACAGTTCCCGACACCAACGACACGCGTGATAGTCAACGTGCCTTAGCCATCGTATCCACTTGCTGTGACGCTGTAGCCAAGTTATCATTGACACTGTATCATGTTTCCCCTTGCCTAGTGGATGTTCACTGGCTTGTCTTGATATCCGATTTATTGGTGACATTCAAGAATGCAGCTGACGATGTGATACGTACAAGGGCACAAGAGAATTTGCAATGGATGATGTACATTCTTGGCAACCTTTCACAAAAACCACCAACCCATATCTCGCCATCCTCTTCCTCTCCTTCAAATCCTACTCCACCACCTGCTTTCCACGGTGAAATGAGCAGGCTCATGACTGTACGCATTAAAGACAATGAACATCACCATCAACCTGTACTATAAGACACACTACTTTATAGAATACCAAATGCATTATGTACCAGATATCAACTATTCTACACACTAATCTTGCATCATGACTACATCTTCTATATATGAAGCACGTAAACTATACAAAGAGAATAAAATGAAAACACACACACACATATCACCATGCACTTGTTGAGCTGAATGGATCCCAATAGTCTGCTGTGTAAGGTCGTGAAGCGAATAAGGATGAAAGTATCTCATTTTCAACGTCTTGATGATGTTGCCACATGATACGATCCCCAGTATTAAAGTGGAAAGCTTTCCGTAACAGCTCGACGCACCGAAGGCAATAATCACGGGATAATCTGAGCACTCGAATGGGAGCGTATTTTTGTGCTTCCTCTGGATCTGCCAGTCCTAAACATGCATTCCTCATAAGGATATCCCAGGCTGTGAGAAAACATGGCATAAACATATAGCAACATAAATTCTTCTTGTTTGAAAGGAATTCGAGAAGTCGTACAATGATGATGGCTGATCGATGACATACTTCAAGTGCACGTAAATTATATGTTTCCATTTGCTCAGTCATTAAGATATCGGATGGTTTGGGTTCGCTGGTGTAATCGCAATTGATGAGAGGTCGTTTGGGATGATTGGAACGTGTAAAATGACGAGGAAGTGAGGGCATAAATGGTTCATGGATGCTGATAAGACCATGATAATAACGTATTGCAAGACAAACAGCTGTGATATCCAAATGATGGTCCTTTGTGAGTCGCGCTTGAAATTCATCATCACTGAGATCATTCTCGAAAATGGTGAGTGATAATCGATATTCGGGTGGTATCTCAGTAAAGCAATAGTGATTGTACATGGTCTCTATCTTGACGGCAAAGGATTGTGGAATGGTGTCTTTGTTGGAAAAGCGTGAGACACAAAGATATGGATGTAATACAGCGTTCATACGTGTCGTATATATGTCTTTCATTATTGCACGTAAATGTCCCCCTTTCTCATCAGGTAAAGGTGTTGGTGTATGCTTTGAAAGAGAGATTTGATTTGCGAGTTCAGGGGACAATGGCTGTGTCCTTTGCCGTAAGTTGCAACTGCTATTACCACGTGTGCTGTCATTGATAGGTTGATCATCAGGTACCCCTCGATGATTGTTGAAGAAATCAATTTGATGTGCAATGTCAAAGAGTATCGTGTGCAATCGCTTGAATAACTCATATTCGTGTGTGTCGGTATCTTTGCTGGTTTCATAGTTCTTGGCGAGCACATGTCGTATTCGAATAGCAAGTTCAAGGTATTTCCTGGACCGCATGGGATACATGAGATTGATGTAATAAAGCGCCATGAACAGGAATGTCATGAATGTCTCAAGTGTTGCAGCATCGAATTTGGTTGCGATCAGTTCACGTGCTCGATTAAAGTAAATGGTGTGAGCTTGCGCTTGCTTATCACAGGGGATGATTTCTCGAATATGTCCGCATCGTAAAGTAATAATAGCTGCACACAATGAACAAACAACCGGTGATGATAATAAATCGGGATTTCCATTGATAAAGAGTGAATAAAACGTTTCACGATGCATCATAACACAATGGTAAAACTGGCATTCGAAATAAGTTTGCAATAGTTGTAAGGTGAGTTGTTGATCAACCAGATCAAGGTCTGTTGTCGTTGTTGTTGTTATAGTATCATTGGCATGTGTATCGGGTGTATCATCTTTCTCATTCATGCTAACACATCGCATCCTAGCACGATAATGCGCTCGTCGTAACGGAGTAAATACCGGATAACGTCGTAGCATCGTAGATAACTGATCTGATGTGTCGCCATGTTTCAATATGGATGAAGATGGCTTTCTGCTCCGCCAAAGAGCTTGACCGAAGATCCGCACTTGGTGCGATAAATCATCAAACGATTGTATATCCGTTTGCAAAGAAAGACCATATTTTCCAAGGGACATACGCCACTTTAATGGAATCTCATTGACTTGTATCAGATCAAGTGGTTCGGTGTTCTCGGGTATTTCCTCCGTGACAGACACGGCATCGGACAAATTGCTACCGTTATCAATCTTGTCGTCATGGACATTGTCAAGAGGGTCGTGTTGTAGCCGATCCATTTCATCCTCCAAACTGTTGGCTATCCGTTGTAATTCATCCACTTCAGCTTCCAGTTCCTTGTTGTTGGCAGTATTATAGCGATCGGGATGGGTCAAGGCTGGATTGTAATATGTGCATTCGATTCCAAGTCGTTTGCAGCTAAGAGTGGCATGCAATCAATGTCTCGATCACTGTGTTTGGCCAAATGTGACATGACATACCGATCACAAGGTAGCCCAGAGCTGCACTTTTTCTTTCGTTCCCGACAGCCTATACATATGTATTAAGATCATAGCTTCGCTAGTGAAAGAATAATATATTACCTTCACAAGGGACATTTTTGCTTTTACTTGCCATGGAAAAGCAAATAGCGAATGAAAAAGGAAATAAAGAAATGATCGCGCACTTTTGCTGCATAAAGACTGGTCACTTTGAGCTGAGATCTTTGTTGATATCGATCAATTTCCAGTTGGCGTGTGTGTGCAACAACTCCACGTGTCGTGGAACTTTGAAAGAAATTCACATAAAGTCAACAAGTTGATCCTCCAGTCATATATAATAATTTACATACCTGGCATTTAATAGCAAATATGGATTACCAAAGGATGATCTCCACTGATTTTAAGCCCTCCACACTTCCTTGCATTGGATCCTCAGCTATCACCGCCACCCCGAATAGAAGAGAGCTCTCCTCCGTAAATGGATCATAGAACAATCATATATAGAGATCTCCTTCTTTGGTTGGGTTCATGGTATTGGATCTTGCTACCTTGAACATTAGTTATCTTCATATCACACACCATGAGCAATGATATCCTCCAAAAGCAAGATGGTCATTTGAATGAAACTTTGTGGAAACTTGATTTCATGTAAGGAATCAGAAATACCAATACACTGGTACGGACCAATGCGAAGGATGAGAACAAAGGAAGTTACATTGATTTCATAAAATTTTATTGTTGTCAACAAGTTCGCACCCTTGATCAGTGCAGGAAGATGGCCATATTTTGATTACATTGTTATCAACCTTGGAAGAAATACTAAAGTGTATGCATGTCAGAGTGAATGATATAGTATAATTGATAACATACATATTACGCATATGAGTAAAGGTGGGATACAAAGAAGGGGAGCAAAGAGAGTGAAGACAAAGAGTTCCTCTTTATAAACGCGTGCAGGAGAGAATGACATATATTGTGTGCAGATTTACTATTATGGATATAATGACTATCTATACATCACCAGCTCCATCACTTCCGTTTCAGCGCCATGCAGCAAACCAATCCATCTGGTCTATGAGCCATACATTAATCACATGCTGGAACCTTCCCTTCATCATCTTACCATTACAGTATATGATTCACCATCCAATCCAGTACGATTAGCTATCAAGTAGAAACGTTAATAGAGTCGTCTGTGCTACAGTGTGTATGCCGAGGAGACGCGTCGATATAATATGCTGCCAAGTGCTTCCAACCGTAGAGTCGCATATCGTCTTTACAAGGCCATCAGAAGAAAGGTCGTCCAACTTGCTTCAAGTGTCATAGCTGAGTGATGGGACGACTGAATCTGTGCATTAGTGATCAGGGTAGAAGGCGTACGATTCAAGTGAACAAGCTTGTTGGCTAGTGAAGAATAAAGCTTTCAACTTATTGCTGTACACAGTTCTCTCGACACAATACAATTCCTTTACCAATGCTTCAACGTGGTAGTGCAATCGCGCGTGCGTGAAATCCACAAGAGTATAGATCTTCTCAAGTACCCTCTGCATAACAGAATGGCAACACTTGTCATAAAATGAGCACTGTATCACAATAACACACCTCCACCTATTCTCTTGTCTCAATGATAACAAACGTGTGATGGGCAGTATGGTTTATTTGCTTCTACAGTAATAATACTACATAGCTATGCTGCTTGTACTATCATTTTCTTTTGAGATATATAAAAGGAATGTAGTCAAAGAGCGTATGAC
>PTRB01000015.1:100131-278338 GCA_025094155.1 Lichtheimia hyalospora FSU 10163
TCGTGCAATCAAGAAAGAACTATGTATCATCTCAAGCTATAACTCTTGCTATGCAGGGATCGACAACATGATCCATGCACCTTAACATTGAATGATACAACTCATGCACGCAATCATCCATTTGTGCAGCGCATCAACCATATCACCATGCCTAACTTGCTCTTCCACCGATGCAACAGTGTCATCCACAACTACATTTAAGCATAATAACTAAAGCGTTCAAGGTATTGTGTCAGAAATTCAATTAGTTGGGTAACAGTTGTAGTTCCCTTGAATATGTATTTTCGATTACATGCGAGTTGTCACAGTGATTATCTATACATGCTACATGCGTATAAGTTACATATATTTCTTTCATTCCTTAGACAGCACATTAGGCTATGATGTGATGTAATAAAAATACCAGATACCAGTGTGCAGAGAAACTGATATCGCCCATTGCAGGCATGCTTTATAGCTGTATCTCTTTCCCACTCCTGGTTCATTGTACCAACAACCCCTTCCTCTGTGTTTTACTTGAGCGTCAGCAAGTCATAAGAATTATGATCGATATTCACAATGGTCCATGTTTGTATTAAATATCTATTGGCTAACTATGATGGATATGATGACTATCTATGCATTACCAAAGAAGTATCAGTTCCAGCAGTTTCATTTTAGCGCCATGTAGCAAACCAATCCATCTGGTCTATGAGCCATGCATTAATCATGTGCTAGAACCTTTCCTTCATCATCTTACCAGTACAGAATATGGTTCATCCGATCCAGTACGATTAGCTATCAAGTAAAACCATTGATAGAGCCGTGTGTGCTTTAGTGTATATGCCGGGGAGACGCATAGATATAATATGCTGCCAAGTGCTTCCAACCATAGAGTCGCATATCGCCTTTACAAGGTCATCAGAAGAAAGGTCGTCCAGCTTGCTTCAAGTGTCATAGCTGAGCGATGGGACGATTGAATCTGTTGCATTAGTGAATCAGGGTAGAGAAACGTACGATTCAAGTGAACAAACTTGTTGACTATTGAAATAAAGCTTTCAACTTGTTGCTGTGCACAGTTCTCTCGACACAATACGATTCCTATACCAATGCTTCAACGTGGTAGTGCAATCGCGCGTGTTTAAAATCCACAAGAGTATAGATCCTCTCAAGTACCCGCTGCATAACATCATAGCAACACTTGTCATAAAATGAACACTATATCACTCCACCTATTCTCTTGTATCAATGATAACAAACGTGTGATGTAAAATATGGTTTATTTGCTTCTACAGTAGTAATACTACATAGCTATGCTGCTTGTATTATCATTTTCTTTTGAGATATATAAAAGGGATGTAGTCAAAGAGCGTATGACGAACCACCACAAGATGGCCATCGTTTACTCATCAACTTTATATCAAATTGGCTACTGTTGCCACCAACTGATTCAATCTAGTTAATAGAGCAATGGGACAAACACCACAAGATGACATCCAACAAGCAATCCATGCCCACTTTCATGAAATACTTGCGCTCTTATTAACTCTTCTCGGAAACGCTCCCTCTAAACGTTTTGGACACGGCGGTGGCAAGGGATAAGAATATCATTTCATTTAATACCAGCTCACAAGCTGCTGGGGATTGGCTCACAAGCTACTTCAAGATAGTAAGTTCGATTCACCCCCACCCACCAAGTTTCCACCCAACACCCACCCCCACGCCTGAATCGAAACTCACTCCTGGTCATTTTCTTTAGCCGCCCCGTAGGGACCGTGTCTGTGGGAATAAAGAAAAGAAAAGATCTGGGGAAAAATCCTTTCTTTTATTTGGTGACTACCCCAGCCTTTTTTGGATATCATGTGGTTGGTCTGGGAACCTTTCTAAAATGGATTCTTTCGTAGTAGCATGTGAATGTCAATAAAGAACACTGTTTTCGAGTGTTTAAAGGATAGTTGTTAAGAGAAGAGGTGAAATGTAGTATGTGATATGCATGGTGAGACATGACAATGAAGCGGAGACAAAGAAATATCTTACTCTATATAGTATTTTTACTAGACGCACGGACCATTGTACTTGTGTTAAATCACTTAGTGCAACAGTACCAGTTGAGTTGTCAAGGACGATACTCAGCGTGTTTGGGATGTGTTGTCATGATACGGAATCATATGAATACTTGAATGTGTGTGTGTGTGTGCTAATAAGAGGACGATCCAACTCATCACAACAACATGAAACATCCAAGGTCAACTTCAAGCAGCAACTTGCTCCTCTTCACTCAGCAACACTCGCATATTCCACAATGTTCACAACAACATGCGTCTCCATCAGTTATCCATTCCCAACTTGAGCCATCGTTTATTGTCATTAGCAACTAAACACAACAATGCGCCCGCATGTGCCTTTATAGTTTCTTTGTTTCTGATCACCCCGATTCACCTTCAATTGAGCTCCATTCGTATGTCTTTGCTTCAACATGGTTGTCAAGAGAATCGCATTTTGTGTGCTGAATTGATACATATGCTTTATCCCTTAAGTCGTCGGCAAGTTCATGTAACAAGGCTCTTCTGGTTACCATGGATCAAGCGATCGTTCATTGTGCAGCGATGCCTTGGCTTTACAGTGTCGTCGCGCTATTGATACTATGGCAAAGATCGCTGGATGATGGTGACATTAATATACGATAAGGAGTCAAGGGATGCTGAATGGATGCTTTGTTCAAGTGGAATACTGGATTGGGACCAAGTCAAGTCGACGGTTCAGGGCTGCCATGACGACGAACAAGGAGTAACATACATCTACAATCCCTGAATGAGAATACCACAAGTATGTGATGCTGCGATATCATAGTTCGAATCATCCTATTCATTGTCGTTTACCGGTCCAGCTTCTTTGACACCTAGCTGATATAGAAAGTGTTTGGAGCATTGTGAATAAAAGACTGTTTTTCTATTCTATCCAAGGTTGTATGCCACTTGAAAATGCCCCACAAGAAAACATCATCATCATTGTTGGCCGTGACTTTGTACAATGAACACCCTTTCTCTGCCCTGAGAATGAAGCGATTGTTGATTAACCAAAGCAGACGAGAACCATTGCTCTTGTGCAATAAAAGGGGATTCTGGAATGAATATATCATCATTTTTGCTTTCAACGAGAGGATTCAGCCGGCAACAAGATCATGTTCCTGCAGTTAAATCATTTACCACGTCCACCGATTTTTTTTTAGTCCACTTCCAAAATAATAACATTGCGTATATACATGGTCTTTGATCATACCCATACTCAGTAGACTTTCTGGTTCAAAGGGAGATTGATTGTAATAAATATAAATCTATCAGCTACGTATGTCATATGAGAGTACACGATATGATAATGTATTATGCGAGAGTACAGCAGGATGTAACGAGCTTGTTGAATGGAATGCTTATGCACAAACGATTCACTGTTGTAGTGCTTTATCGATCACTGACTTCATACTACTATCGATCTATTTTCATGTCTTTGCTATACAGCACACTTCATGGCTATGTACAATGTTGAATAATACTGAAGAAGATGCATGCTCATGTATTCAGATGATGCTATGGGTGGTGATTTGGCATGTTGCATAAATGGGTGGTTATTGTTTATTGGAAGGGTTATTGGTTCATTATATCTTGAGGAAGCGATCCATTGTAACAACAGTGAATTCATACGAGAATATCAGCAATGAGTCACACATTGGTTGTACAAGTTCGAGTGTGGAGCGGCGTCTTACAACCATAGATGAAATACAATGCTCGAATCAACAAGGCACCCATCAACTGTTTTATACAACATACTTCTTGATCAGCACGTCAAACTTTTCATTACTGTATCGAAAGTGCTGGTTGATTGCTATCATGCAAAGCAATAGTTGAACAAGCAAGCATCAAGGCAACTACACAAGACCAGCAACAGAGCAGATATAACGGAGATTAATATAGATGCTTTATCTTTACTTGTCACAATATGAATTAATCAACACAAAATGAAAATGGTCATTGTTGGAGAGAAGAAGGGTGTTATATCATGTGAAATGATGTACACTGGGGATCAGATATGATTATGATGGGAAATTATTCATGTGTATAGAAGTATCAACTTGACATCTGGCATGGTCCATTATCTATGGAGCAGGAACACAGAAAGAAAGGTCATTATCTAAAATCATGGGGAATGTTGCTACCATTGAGGATGATGACTACAAGATGATTAGTGGATATTTTATGAATAATCTATTGACACACACGCCACACGACGATAATGTGAATGAAGATTACTTTTGTGTGAATAAAGGGAATATATATGGTTTATCTGCTTTCGGAAAGAGGATTCATCCTACAACAATCATGCTCATGTAATTAAATCTTTCGCCAGCACCACTGGCTTCCATTTGTAATAACAGTCAGTACCCAGGAAAGTACCCTATCCTAAACCTTGATGCTATTGGTCACGTGAAAACTATGTAAAGGGAGTGATTAACAGAGATAGTGTCGTTGATGACAACATCTACTTGTGTGTGCAGAGTGAAAATCAATCAGGATCAAGAGGATGTTCCAATGAAATGAAATGAAATAGGTAACATGAATTGGGTGAATCAAAGTAACCGTTTCGACGATTGACAGTCATCCAAAGAAGCATGACCATATTTGGTTATTGCTTTGCTGCATAGCAACCCGGTACATTTCCATATGCGTCGTGACTGAAAATCAGCAGCTTAGTTCCTTTCTTTCATTCCTGCAATGGCGACAGGACCAGCACCAGCAGTAGCAAGCAGCAACAACATTCAAACAGTGTCCGATTTTTGGCTGTTTGTCGTTTATTGTCTTGTCGTCATTGTTGTTGTCCTCTTCTTTCTTTTCTATTTCAACCGAGTGCTTGCACAGATCCTCACATGGCTGATCAACCAGTATACCTGGCGACGCTATAATGCTTACATTGAAGTTGGTAAGAACAAGCTTCGTCTTTTTCATGCTTGGAATATATTATAATAACTGGTTTTACAGACTCAATACGAGTGACACTACTTGGTGCTCGAATATTATTCAAGAACTTGCGATATCTCTCCACGAATCAATCCATATCCATTGTCAAAGGTCACATCTCAATACAGTATTGGCTGATGAATGTGCGAAAAGCTGACACTGACAAGATGGGTAAGTAGAAATGATAAAGGATGATAGCTAGATCGCTTATGTATATTATCAACATTTCTAGATCAGAGCAAAAGTAAATTGCCATGTCGTATTGTTTGCAGCGTTGAAGGTCTCGAATGGTTCATCTACAACAACGTACCAGCATATGAAGCAATGAAGAATATTCTTGGAATGTCGGATGGGAATACGTCACATGGAAGAGATGGTATCTATCATACTTGAGCTATGATATCGTTCACTTATTAATCCTTCTTGGGATAGGATCATCACCCACAAGTAGTACGCGTAATAGCAGCCAAGATCCCGAGATCCAAACACCTGCAGCAGCAATGGAGACCTCCTTGATACGGCGTCTCATGCCTATACAATTCGAATGTACAACAGGTGCATGGATGATTGGAAACAATGAATTACGAAGCATGATTGTTGGACAAGCAGTGCAAGCTAGCGGTATATGGAGTGCTGAAGAATCGCGTACCGAGATGGATCATTATAAATCAGTACTCGACCTTGTCTTTCGCAAATGCCAGATTAGTCTGAAGGATAACATGGATTTCACCTATCCCCAAGACCAGCAAGAAGACCGTGCAGCTAACTCAGCATCCAAAACAATACGTATTTTACGGGGGTAAATATACTCTGGCACTCAAGTTGACCATGTGATACTAATACAACAATGAAACTAGTATTGCTGATTTCTTTCTTTACCCATTACGGATTCTGTTTTACCCAGCTACAAAAACAAGACAATTTGGTCACATGCAGCATATGCAAGAGATTATGAGATCACATCGTGATGCTGAACAAGGGACGACACGATCTACCACATTCCATGAAGAATACGCTCGAGTGAACAATGTACTTGAATGCAGTAAAATGGCATTATTATATTATTCTGATGTTGCGGGTAAGTCATAAGATGCTGTTATTAGAGCATGCTAATCATCTAATGCATACTTTTATAGGTACGGTTCCTTCAAGTGGTGCACTCGGATCATCGGGAGTAGGAATTGATGTGGGTAACGGAGGTCTTCCGCCAGAATGGGGAATACGATTACTATTATGGAATGCCATGTTTCATTATGGTCCCTGGACCGATCGACAAAGGTATGTTTGTGTTTCTTTATTAGATGGTGACACAAATATTAAGAGTAAACATGCAATAGATCATCCATTCATGATTACTTCTATCCGAGCTCACATCGCAATAACAAGCCAACGCCTTATTTGCAACCTGGGGATGAGCGTGTAGCCACAGCATTCGAATTTCATGTGGAACTTATTACGGAAGCGACTTTAAGGATACCGACTCGCGAAAAATCAAAGGTATTAACAGGCGCAGAGCGTCAAGTGAAATTGGATATTGATAATTATCATTTGAATAGGATTGGAAATATGACAGTGAAGTGGGAGAACTTGATCTCGGCACGGATGGCTATTACACACGTCCTTATGGTTGGATTGATATCAAGACAGCTGCTGGCAGCACAATCAAGACAATAGTACCTTATGTATGGGGAGCCGACGGCATGAGCATCACCCATGACATCCATTTAAAAGATGTTGATGCATCAACCAGCGTCAACTATGCTTCATTAATGCATGCCAAAAGCTTGGATGTAAGTTTGAACCATTGGTTGCATTGAATCTTACCTGACATTTCATTGTATAATAATAGCTTTCCGTGTCAATGCATTCACCCTTGGTATGGAACGCTCATCGTGCTTGGGATGTTGGCATATCGCTCAAGAAACCACAAATATTCCTTTTACGTGACCATGTGTTTCTGTTCCAAGATCTGATAAAAGATTGGTCCTCAACTCCTCCACCTGATCTATTACACTTTATACCCATCACCTACAACTTTACTGCCAATGTATCGGAACCGCTCTTATACCTCTGTGTTAATGAACATAATATCATCAGTAATCCCAATGCACTTGATGATAATGGTAAGGAAGTATGACGAGCATAGGATGAGCTAATACTGATATTCGCTTCTAGCATTTATAAAGATACACTCGAACAAGCTACACTACACAATGTCACTGCCGTTCATTGATTATGAACCAGAAGTTAATACAATCAACTTTCACGCCGATGTAAGTTAAAAGCATACACCATGTTTTAAAATACCTATTGATACATCTTTTTAAAGCTGGAACATTTCAATCTTGGGTTTTCTCTCCAAAGCTCCCATACACTAAGCGCCTTTATGGATGACGACAATGCGCAATTTGGAGTCAGCGTCGCAGTCGAAATTGAAGGCTCTTACGAATATTACACGACCATTGATGTACTACGCCATATTGAATCACTAAATCTGAATGTCAAGGTAAGATCATTTTATTAGGATGGGTTCATCATTACACATGACCCATATTAATGTTACGGTTTTATCTAGCTCAACGGTGTTACATGTAAATTGTTTGGCACAGTGATACGCTATCTCATTATTCTGCGTGACAACTACGTTGGCAATTGGATCAACTTTACCACTATCGATGAGTATCGACAACGGCGTCAAGATCCCGACAAATGGCTGGAAACAAAAAGGAAACAAGCCGAGTCCAAGGTGAGTAGGATATATGAATTCATGCAAATGTCGCTAATGCAATGTTACACAAAGCCGATTCAAGATCCATTTGAAGTCTATTTCCTTGTTGACATCCAAGATGGTTCACTGTTACTACCTGAAAACTTGTATGAATGTTCACATTACTCGCAAATGGATTTTCAAGAGCTGCAAGTTGAATTACGCAATCTGGATATTTATATGGGTAAGTGCTTTGAATGAAACATTGATCATTGTGTAGGACATTGACAATGGGTATCTTTAGACATGTACATCAACGTTAGCCCGATCACTTGGACACGTGAGACCTATAGTGACCCAAGCTCTAAAAGATCGTTTATGAGAACAAGAACAGTGAGAGACCAGGGCAACTTTCTGTATATTGATGGTAATGCTTTTTCTTGACACAATCCATCTATCGTTACTCATCGTTACTTTTAGAGCTTAATATTTACGCACATCGTCTTTTTGGTCCTCTACCTGAAACGGCTACATATGTTTGTCATTGGGAATTTGACGTTGGACGTATTACTGGAGAAATCAAGCCTTCCTTCTTACTGGGTACCACAAATTTCGCACAAACATTTGCGTACGACATGATTGATGAAGACAATGCTGTGCCATCCGAGATTGCCCCTGCTGCTGACCCAGATGTCACATTTGTTAAAGCGACAGTGAAGCAAGTTGATATATACCTGATGAACGAGAACAGTGCAGCCAGAGTATCCTTGGAACAAGGCGTTGCTATCGAGTTTGACAACCTTGTAAATGAAAAATACAACCAACGAGTATGTGCGCAGATGCCAACTTTTGTGGCGACGACCCTTGCGAACCAAGACCACCATATGCGTGGATTAGGAACAGCACAGGTAACATGTCATTTTTTATTGGATTTATAATACGCGAAAGTTGACATGCTTTTGTTAGGATGAATTCTCTTGGGTGGAAGTGGCAAAGTTTTCAACGGGAATGAATATCACGGTCTTTCGACATACAAAGGAATGGAAAAAGCTGAGAGCTGCTCAACAAAATTTCATCAAGATTCAAGATTACACAACTCGACGATGTTCACATTTATATGAAACTGGTGATGAATCGGAAGGTACTAATGATGCTTGTAAAGGATTGTATGCTCTATTGTATGCTAATTTATCATTTAAGAAGCCGAACAATCAACAGGCGATCACCATGTGGGCGTACTATATGCTCCATTATACCGATCAGTTTATCTAGGTAAGATTGCATCACCATTCATAACCAGATGATTAATCAGCAATGAATAGCACAAAATGCAAGTCGCATGGATGGCCATTCACCCTACTTGGTACGCCCTTCAGGACAAAGTGACGATTATGCTCTGCGATCGTTTGCAGCTGGAGCAAGTGATATCCCAAGTGTTGGATCCTACATTGGAGACTGGGGTCATGGTGGCATGGATTCTCTCAGTGTTGACCACGCGGTTGATCGCCATTCTCGTCCAAGCATTATTTCAAACGATAACGAATCCTTCCATACAGCATATTCAGGAGAACACCCCTATGGGATGCATGCTACCGATATTCATCAGTTGATATACGATGATGAACACTATGACCATTTTAGTTCACGTTCCATGTCCGCTTCAGAAAGTGATGGTAAGAATGTTTGGGGATGATTCTGACATTCATGATTAAATGATCTCTCAATAGATGAATTTCTTCATGCTGCTGGTACCAATGGCGACAAGAAAAAGACACCCGAGTTGACAAGTAGTATTCCTCCATCGATTCCTTATAGTGGTTATCTCAATCGCTATTCGGTCAAAACGGCATCTGTGCCAGGTAGTCGCAGCAATGGTTTCTTTCGACCCTATCTTCCTCCTCCAAAAACGCGCTTTATACCCTTAAAGGTATGTTGATAAGAACAATGTATTTGAAAACAAAAATGATTCTAACACTGATTGTATTACAGAGAAAAAACTCTGCTGGTATGAATGAACATGGGGAATCCGATGATGGGCGACGACAAGATGGCACTTTGTTCTTGTTTCCAGGGGCAACCCATGCTGCCCATACACCCGATATTGATGGATACGATGATAATGCAACATCCGACGATGAGGATAGCAGTGGAAATGAAGTTGTGGTGACAACCGTGCTTGAAGCAACACGTCCCTTGGATATCCTGATGACTCCAATTTTGGTGAAGATTGCACAAGAAGTATCAGAAGCTATCAATCGATATGTGAGTAATGAATTCTCTATGTAAAAGCAAAAACATTTTCTTATAATTTACTTGTAGGATTGGGACCTGGAAAGCATGATGGATTCATTACAAATCGAATATGTTGGCCAACTCACTCGATACTTGACCGATCAATTCGTCTGCACTCGATTTGCTGTATCGTTGCCGAACACACACTTTCATTTCATCCAGAATGTGATGCTTCCCGATGACTTGCCTTCTTATAAGGATGGTACATCATATATCAACCACAAATACGATGAAGAAGGTTCTATGCTCTGTTCTGCCGATATTTTCCTTGAGGATTTCAGCATGATTGGAAGTGTCAAGTTCCAGGATGAAGCATTTGATGAGAAAAAGAAATCGGTAGCAGAATCAAGGATGGCGCTTATGGAGTCTCGAGTACATATTGACCTTGGTAGTCTTGAATGCAAAGTGCAATACGTCAGCGAAAGAAATCAACCAGCACGTCAACCGGTTGTATTTGGCATCCCATTGTCACGTCAACATACACGATCTGTCAGTGTCAGAAACCATCAAGGACTAAAGGAAGAAGAGAGCACCAGCGAATTGGTAGTGATCGATTTCATGCTGAGCAAATTTGGATTCAAGTGGTTGGGTGCAGAGAAACCAAATTACCTGAACCTCGATATTGGCAATCTCTCCACTGTTATTATCACTGAAGCCGTCGAAATCCTTGTTGGTGCTGTATATTCTTGGCTTGTCTTTGTGGATGATTTCAAGATGATCTTGAGCAGCTTTCAAGATCAAAGGTCTCGCCAGATCCAAATGTTTATACACGAGTTGTCGAATTATTCCAAACATCCAGCAACCACTGGTGACCCACTGTTTCTGACAAAGCCAACTACTGTTTTACGTCTTGGATCACGTAACTTTCGAAATGATGTTGGTTGGAAACTCCTTGCAAGGCTACGCTATTGTTTGAGAACCATCGATTCTGGAAGTCGAGCACGATTGCAATACAAACTTTCCAAAGGATCCAGCTCACTACCACTTAGCTCCAAGCAAATGTTCGAGAATGTGGTACATACATTATCTCAGTGGAGGAATTGGGAAATCAGTGCAATGCAAATAGCCAACTGTCGCCTGTTCACCGAACCATACCATCAACAATCGAGCGAAGTGCCTCTGGATGAACGCTGCCGTACCGAGAAACTTGTAGACTTTTTGGTGGAATCTATCAATCTCGCAACAATACGTATCGATACTTTCGACTTTTGCATATTTGAAGAAGAGCAAGAAACTGAAGACAATAGTATCAGCATCAGTGCTGTCGAATTTGGATTGGAGAGTGCATATAAGCGACCTGCCATTAGTGGATCCACTACTGAAGATGTTCCTCGTATGAGTGGAGAATCGGATCGTAGACATGGTGCTATTACTCCAAGAGATGGATACCTTGATGTTGTTTCCAAGATTTCTTTGGGATACATTAGGATATTGATCAACCCTACTATATTGGCATTTGCACAACACATGTTGACAGTCCAGCGTGTCTTTACGGCCAAATTGAAAGATTTATCACATGCCAACAAACAACCACACGAAAGAGAATCGAGTTCATCATCATTGGATATTTTCAGCATCGTTAATAAGATTGATATCGTGGCACAAGCGCTTATCAATGTACAAGATATTGATGTCACTGCCCGGGCACAGAAATTGACAATGCAAAGCCTTGTTCGTGGTATCCAAGGATCAGCACTGTTTTCCAACCCAAAATTGACCCCGCTTCCTTTATTTGCATCGTCAGACAAAGCAGATTCGGATACTGGTTCTGGTGTGAGGAGCTCAACAAAAGCATCCAAACGTAATACTTCATCCAATCCAAGCAATCGTCTTATACTCGAAGCTGGTGGATTGATGGAATACTCTGATGTACGGTTTTATGAAATGACTGGACCACAACATCGGCAGCTCAGCGAATTGCTTATTATCACATTGGATGGTGTCAACTTGAATGCTAATATCAGCCAACCAACACGCTTTTTACGCAAGCAATCACGGTCATCTGAACAAAATACGGGCAAGGAAGTGCTCAATATATTCTCCAACATACACAAGTTCAATATTCATGCACCAAAAAGCTTACTTCGACTATATGAATTTTTGGAAGATTGGCGTACAGAACAAGGGCAGCGCTATCAGTTCTTATTCCAAAACTTGATGAGCGAGTGGGAAGAACAACATAGAACTACTGATACAGCATTGGCTATTCAATCCCCCGGTACCAAATCTCCCGAAAAGAAGTTTGACATCAAGCTGCAGTTCTTGCTTAATGAATTTGATACGCGATTCGATCTTTTACCTTCGCTCAGTGTCCAATATACTATCCGCGACTTCTTCGTAATGGTCAATGAATCCGAGGTGAAGAATCAATTGGTGCAGAAATATGCAGTGCAGCTTTCCAAACAAGAATTACATCTTATCACCAAAAACACACCAACACAGCAACGGCAGCTGCATGAAGAATATGCTGGTGGCACATTCAGTATCCCCGGTATTCGGAGCACTGGAAGTTTACGCAATGAAACAATCAATGGTGTGAGCCAGCTTCGATTACGCTTTACTGTCTTTGTGGATTTCATATCATTATCACTCAATGCTAGCATGATTGATTCATTCCTCACAGCACAATCTTTGCTTGGCAATGAGATGGGTGAATTGATAGAAGTGCTTTCATATGACAAGAAAAAACGCAAAACCAATTTGGCAGCACCATCTTCATCAACAACAGCACCATCACGCAAGCTCACGTATAGCATGGATATCAATTTGAATGGTCTTCGTATTGCAGCTGTTAGTCCTTCGGCTATTGGTGTTTTTGAATCCAATGGATATGAAGCATCACTATCAAATGAATCTGTATGTACTGCTGATCCAGAGCGTCTGATGTGGAAGGTGAAAGGAAGAAACTTTGCACTATCGCTTGAGCACAATGATGGTAGTGGCAGCACCAGCGAACCATCCATGGCAACGAAACCATCATCAACGCATCGTCGAAACCGATTGGCATATATCATTGCTGATTTTGAAGTGCAGAACTACTTTGCTGGTGATCACAATGATGCAAAGGATAATCGAATGGAGCCTTTCCAGATCAATGTATCAAGAATACAAACTGTTATGCAACCCATTGCACTGAGCAAACTAGCTGAATTGTACATTTATTATGATTCAGAGCTCAAAAAGAAGAAGGAGATGAAGAAGACTGAGCTGGATCAGATTGCTACCAACACCAAACTCCTGGTCAAATCATTCAAGCGCGATACTGGAGCTGATCAGGAGATGCCACATTCATTATGGGAAGGCAAAGTGTTGTCAGTCAATATCCAACGTGTCGGTATTGCTATCCCATTAGAAGCCGTGAATCCAACATCAGAGCATACACATAATTCAATACCAAGTGCCTTGCTGCTATCCATTGTATCGATTCAATTTGTGACCAAGAATATTGAAAAGAGTGCTGCCACACTTGAAGATATTTCTCTTCAATTTGTCAGGCGTTTCGACCAGAACAACGAAGATCACTTTATGGCAGAGCAACATCCTCGCATGAACCAAATGCACTTGCCATCCATTGCATGTCACGTGTATACGCGCAAATTGGAATCAAAGCAAAGTGTCAAAATTGATGCTAAAGTGGGTGGCTTTGAAGTGGATATCGACGGCAGTCTCTCAGATTATGTCAATGCATTGAATATCATTTATGTCAAGAGCAAGGATCGAGTTGACGAATTCACCAAAGTCAACAATAACAGGACCGATGAAACCGATACGCCAACTGTAACCCAGGAAAAGAGTGATGACAAGCACACGCTTGTACATTTAGACCTTGAAGGGATGTTTGAATACCAAAGTGGTGTGGTGCGTATGTATCCAAGACGGCATGCTGGTGAAATACTACGAAAGAAACCACGACAACAAGCTGGCAATGATCGCTCAGCCAACAGTAGCAGCAAGATGGCTACTGTCAAAATTCCTGGTCTTACAGCATGGTGCACTTGTCAAATGCCTTTTGGTACACATGCATCTGTAGCTGATATTCCTCGCAGATTGCATGGTGATATTATGATCCATGAGAGCGACAATATTCTTCATCCGTCATTGATGCAATTCCTTCAAGAAATCATTGCAGGTCTCAAAATTGGAATGCAACAATCCAGTGAACGTAAGGCGACTCGACCATCATCAGCACCATTGGATAAAAATATCAATGCATCCGTCGTATTGCGATTATCTCGTACCAAGCTTGATCTCAGTTGCCAGCCAACGTCAAAAGTCTTGTGCTCATTGAGTTGGGATGAAAGTGAGTTCCTGATGAGCTCCTTTTCAAACCAAGGAACACCATCTTCACACACTATGAGCTGTGTTGGATCGCTACGCAATGTATCAGCCATGGTCAAGCATCACTTTTCACCAGAAGCTTGTCTTACAGCCAAGATTGATCATCTCTTGATTAATGCAATGCTCACATCCCAAAGACAACAGGATGAATGCGAGGAAGATGATATATCCATTGTTGTCAAGATGCCATCCACTCATGTTGATGTTAACATGCGACACTTGCAAGATTTGCTTATTCTCAATGCCTGTTGGCTGAATCAGAAACATACTCACAAGACGACAACAACGGCGACTACTACTACTGAAAACATTGAAGAAGCATCCCAACCTCCTGTGATCACGCCCAAACCATTTGCACGACACATTACGCTGCAGATGGAAACCATTGCATTGTCAGTTGATCTCGGCCAAGCTATTGGAAAAGTTACATTTGTGCCCAACAATGTGAGCTTATGTACCCATATGCAACCATTCGATGCGAAGCGATTGGAATTACGTTTGGATAAGATTGATGTGGCAGCTGAAGGAAGATTATCGGGTGATGCACAATTTGACAGATTGGTGTTACAAATAACGACAGACATTGTGAATGAACGCGTGCTACCCCAAAGTACACCATCCGTTTATTTGTTGATGAACGAATTTCGCGCTACATTTGAATACGAATATCAGCACATTCTCGATCTTATCCAAGAACCTATCGAATTCAGGGCTTGGTTCACTGATGAGGAGTTATCAGTCAATATGGTGGTCAAGCCATTACTTGCATGTGTTTCGATCAAAACTGTGCCTGTGATTATTACAATGTACAAGCGATTCACCGAGTTATTGGAGAAGAAGAAAGTAGAAGCTGGTGTTTTTGATGCATTCCCTACATCTCCCACAACACCCACACAGTCATCAAAGCCATCGGCACAGCAGCAATTACATCGGCAACCATCATCCCCTTTTATTTCTTTACCACGACTCCCTGCTAGTACAGTCATGGCGCATTTTCATTCATTCGAAGTGGTCATCTATCCTAGTCAATTCCAAGATTCTGACAATGTTGAACTTTGTGCATATCATCTTCAAGTAGCATTGCAACAAGCAAGAGTACCCGATGTGAATGATCCAGATCATCGTACGCTAGCTCTAAGGCTCAAGAGTGCAGCTTTATTGAAGAATGTGCCTGGATTAAAGCTGATCGTGAAGAGGAACCAAGCTAAGCAACGAGATTCAGGGTCACCCGATCACGGCAATGGCAGCAGTACTAGTATCAAACTTGTTGACAATGGAACAAGCAATGTTAATACTGGTGGTGGTGTATCCATCTTTGGTATTCCCAGTGTGGCATTGCATATGGAATCGATACAAAAGCTGCAGCAAGTGGAGCACATTTTCTGTACTACATTTGATGGAAGGGTGAATGTCTCGCTCAATCTTGGTCTTATTCGCTACTTGCAAGAATTAGCCAATATGTTTACAACACAGCTAGATCGTGCATTGCATCCAAATGAGCGAGCTCACAGTAGTGCAATGGATGAAGATCGTACACCAAACATATCATCAGTATCAGCTGCTGGACCATCAGGACCTGCCGATAGTGATAGTTTCGATAGTGGTGTTTCTGTCAAGGTGCCATCAGGTTCTCGTCCAGCATCACCTGACAAACCACAAACTATCAGTTATCAATCAGCAGCACCTGTGGACTTTAATCCACAGTTACAAGTAATGGGTGATGCTACACCACCAGTGGAGTGGCTGGGCTTTAAACGCGAACGGTTACCAGGAATGGTGCATGAAAACATTACATTAACACTCGATCAAATTGTACATACTTTATGGGATGTTTATAGCAAACAACAACATCAGTAATAAACTGTATGTCTAATTCATATTGTACAATGGCACTAGCATGGATAGAGAAGAATGTGCCTGGATTGGATGGTATCATATGATACCGAGTTTGAAAGAGCCAATTTCTAGGTGCGTACCTATTGGCGAATGCTGTACCTGACTCCGGGATAACATCAGTTGTGTCACATGTTAACAACCGATATATGTGCCACATTAACACACAGACTCTATCCAACTCGTATCTATCTCTTAACACACGCACACACACGCACAATCTTTCCATCATCTCGTATACCAAACTATTACTTGGGGTCAGTAATACTTTTATTTGCAATATCTTAAAAGAGCAAAGGGATTCTACGCGTCTCGAGATTGCATGAATTGATACGGGATTCAAGAGGTTCCTTTCCTTTTTCTTTCTTTCTTTCTCAGTCATGTCAGATATCAAGCAACAACTTGAAGCCTTAAGCTCAAAAGCAGAAGATATTGTCGACCGTGTTGGTCAGCCTTTGAAGCCATACCTTCCTATTCTCGGACGCTTCCTCATTGTCGCCACCTTTCTCGAAGATGCTCTTCGAATCTCGACTCAATGGGGAGATCAAATTCTGTTCATGGAACATAGTCGTGGTTTTCCATCAGGCATTTCTCATCTCTTTCTTGCACTTAATGTCGTGGTAAGTATCTCTCTCATTATATATCTGATATGATGCATGATGCATATGGATGTTGACCCTTGCTCCACCCCCTTAAAAACCTTATAGGTCATGTTGGCAGGTGCTGGCATGGTGATTGCAAAGAAACATACACAATATGCAGTTTACGGTTTATTGGGTGTGGTGGTTGCTCAAGCACTTGGATATGGATTGGTGTTTGACTTTCAGTTCTTTTTACGCAATCTCTCGGTGATTGGTGGTCTAATGATGGTGTTGTCAGAATCCATGATACAAAAAAACAAACATGCCATGTTTGCTGCGTTGCCCCAACTCTCAGATACCGATCGACGTACTTATATTCAACTGGCAGGTCGTATCTTGCTCATTTTCTTATTCATTGGATCGGCTTTCCATGGTGATGAATGGTCATTGATTCGTATCATTGCTTCGGTGCTTGGTCTTATTGCAAGTGTGATGGTTGCTATTGGTTTCAAGGCACGTTATTCGGCCATCTTTATGATCCTATTCCTCTCCGTTAGCAATATCCTTATCAACAATTTCTGGTCCGTCTCTCATACTCATTATCAACGCGACTTTTTGAAGTACGATTTTTTCCAAACTCTTTCCATTGTGGGTGGATTCTTATTACTTGTCAACATGGGCCCCGGTGGTTATTCCATTGATGAGAAAAAGAAGGCATTTTAAATCATAGTATCATATGTAGTATTCAATAAAAGTATATTATGCTTCCTCGGGATCATCTACGCGCTTGAATGAGAGCATAAGCAGCGGAGTGTTTCACCCTACACTCATCACCACTCCCTTCACTGCAACTACAGTAATAAAGCCCTGTTCATTTTCTTTCCACTACTTTAACCTCTTTCTTCATGAGCAACTCGAATCATGTCAGCACTTCTGCAATACCACTGACAGAAAGGTAAAGCTTGTTTGCATTAAGGTTGAATTCACTCTAATAACCCCATGCATAGTCCCACTCAGCACCAGCACTACCCGATCGCCAAGCACCATGTTCCCAGCAATGTCGTGGCAGTCTTTATTGCGCGATTTGACAGGACTTCGGGCAACACTATCGAGTGGCAACATCCAGAAGGTAGGTTATACTGTGAGAATGCCTTTATGAGTGTGCTTATGCAATATAACAGAGATCGATTTGGATGGGGTCGAATATCAATGCATTTGCAGCGGTCTTCACCGTGTCGAAACAGATACCATGTAAGGGATGTTTATCATTTATGCAAAGCAACATTGGACTTATATGAACATTAGATATTTTACCAAACAGAATCGCTTTGGTGTGAGCGTATTTCGAAAAGAAGATGCTGATGAAACTGAACGTGGAGCAACAATGAGAGCAGTGGGGGTCTTGATCGAATCTTATGAAGAGCAAGCTGGCCATTGTCCTTATGCATGGGTCCATGGTCGATCATTGGCATTGTAAGTGTTCTCTATGTGAATAGGAAAATCAACTCATGCATCCATAGATTGGAACCATTCAAACAACCCAATATTCACCAGACATTGAAGGATTATTATACGCAACATCGTCTCGAGCATCGTCTTCCAGATTTGGACACATCAGCACCAGTACCATGGGCACGTGCTGCACGTCATGGCTTTCAACCAGATACATTACTCTTTGACAATCACCTTTATCGGAATCTCTTTGAAAAACTGGGTGAAGCTGCTCCTCAACCCATTGAACCTATTCCTTATACTGCTTCACTCCCTTTCCTTGTCGCTCAATTGGGTCCTCAAATCTTTGTATTATGGAAAGCTGCATTGCTGAGGAAACGGATCTTGTTTTTAACTGAACCACCCATGGAAAGAGCTTGCGGCTATGGTACGTAATGTATATATATAAATGTAAAGGATATCATCTCACATCAAGGGTAATAGTGTATGACACTTTCTTATTGGGCATAGTCACCAATGGATTCAAGACGGAACAACGTTTCTATCCAAAATATACTGTTGGCGTTAATGACATTGCGGATTTATATGGATACCCCCATGGATATGTTGCTTGTAAGTCATGCTCTCACTATGTTCTATTTTATACTCAATGGCTTATTGATCCATACTAAGGTACATCCGATGCTATCTTTGAAAGCAAATCCGAGATTTATGATCTTCTTGTCACACTCCCAAGGATGGATGGAGCTGGCCATGGAATATTTACACCACCCAAATTTCATTCAACCGATCCTGATATTCCTTCAAGGCATAACGCTGCTGATGTGATACGATTTCGTTCTGTTGTGAGACAATTATTTGACAAGGCACGAGGAATGGGCTTTGGAGAGGATATGGAACCACAACTAGGTGATGCTCTTGAACGTCAAGGTGATTTATTGGATGCTATCAGTATGGCCACTTTCCAAATGACTCTATGGTGGTACCGACCCCAACCCAAATCTTCAACACCATCCAATGGCATTACCAACAACAATGTATCATCATCATCATGGCAGAGAATCTTTGCTGGAAACTCGTCTCGAAGTTATCGCAAAAAGATGTCACATAATATACCTATGGATCCAGAGGAACAAGAAACACTTTTACTGGGCAATAGCAATGCACTAGTCGATGAGGAGCGAGATGCACCTGAACTCAACAACAATGAAGTCTTTGATGCAGTGGTTGCTCGAGCATCCAATGAACATGGACGACCATCGAATGATACACATCAATATAATCCACCTACAGGTGTTTTGGAGCAATTGACGGGAGCATTAGCCGGGTAAGTAAGGAGAGGTGATTGTGTTACTATTGCTAACATGAATGACATTTAGTTTCTTCCATACACTTTCTGTGCAAATATTGACCCGGTTGGATGCCCTTCTGTCAACCAATGAGAGCGATCAAAGCGATACTATTGTTCTCTATCCAAAAGACATGGTGCATCTAGGACTACATCCTCGAGCGGACGCTACATTTGTGATCTTGCTAGCATCGACATTCTTTGAAAAGGACGTTAAAGTAGCAACCATGTGCAATACACCATGTAGCTGTTGTGGTTCTTCATCAACAAGTAACGATGGTGCATTAAGGATTTAGTTTAAACTTTGTTTTATTCAACAAATAGCATAATGAAATATATCATAATACATTGTATCTTCCTTTATTCGGTCTTTTGTGATTTACTAATGTCAATACTCCATAATCCAAGAATATAATTAAGTCGGATCAATAAGAGATCACGTGCCATTAATATTGAATCCTTCATAAGATTGATTTTGCTACCGTCAATTTCATGCCAGTTGACCTGCACCTCGGCAATGGGTATCCGTTGTAGCTGGGCAATCATTAAACACTCGATATCAAAGATCCACCGTTCAACATGCATGCTGGGAAACACTCTTTGGGCAGCTTTGCGTGTAAACAACTTGAATCCACACTGCGTATCTTCAATACCCCTGATGCCAAGAATATACACAAGACTATGAAAACACCGCATCAAGAAATTGCGAATAAAGGAACGCTAAAATGAAAAATGAATGAGCCATCTTTTTGATCCACATTTCCCCTTTGTTCATTGTTACCTTGACCACAGCATCGGTGCTTACTAAATGAGAACGCGAACCCACAGCAATAGCCAATTCTTTATCCTTGATAGCTTCCTCCAACTTGACAAGATCGGCAAACTTGGTAGCACCATCGGCATCCACCATCAGGCACCGATCACCACGAGCACATAACATACCCTATCCATTCTCCATTAGACCTTGTACGAATTATACCAAACATGATAACCTTACCTGAGTCACTGCACCTCCTTTTCCTCTGTTCTTTTCCAATGCCAATAATCGAATATCCGCATATTTGTGCTGTTGAGCAAATTCCATGACAACCTCCTTGGTATTATCTCGACTGCCATCATCCACGACAATGATCTCATATGTAAAAGTCTTTTGTTGCGTCTTACGGTCTTCAAGGAATGACACCGTCTCGGACATCATGGTTGGTAATCGCTTGCTCTCATCAAAGGCTGGCACAATGCACGACAGGCTCACATTCGAAGTGTCAAAGAGACTCGGCAATCGTTTTGGTTCGTTGCTGTGTACATCTCGGAAATACTTTTCGTTCTCGGTGGGTGGACGTGGTTTCGGTGACAAGACAATGAGGACTCCAACGATCTGGTGTTACGCGTGGATAGATAATAGGAGATAGATACGTTAGCCGTTGATGTTTATGAAAAGATATTAAATACTGACTGTGAGTAAAAAGAAGATCAATGCCACAGCAATCACTAGTAGCAGTGACATGGTTGAAAGGGAGAGAAAGGAGTGAAAGAGAGAGTTGAATGGGATATGTTCAAGTCTTGTGGAACTCTAATGTGTGAAGAGTTGGCTGAATGTCAATGGCTCGCTGAATCTCATCACACACAATGCAAAATGCCAGAAATAGCATCTTGTCTTACCTTGAAAGATTTGATGCCCTTTGTATCATGCAGAGCGTTGATACTAAATTACTATTCGGGCAAATATATATATACTACTACGTCAATCATTATCAACCACTTTTCAGGTGTTTGTTTATCACATATAGCAACTGAACAAGACCCATCGTGATCCTTGATCAGGCAGGTCAAGTCAATGCATCATTGTTCTTGTTGCCAGTGAGCTGCAGGTCTATAATACATTTTGTAATCAAGCAATATACCAACTTTATAATGGTAAGAACATGGATCGATTGGGAATAGATATATTACAGTCAAACAACTACATTCTCATTATTATATAAGGAATCAACCATATTCCCATAAAAGCGGAGGAAGCTATTCGCGAATTCAATTACAACATTAAACTCATCATTTATTCTTGACAAGTCTCTACAAAGAGATAAGTACCGCTTCAATGACCGACAAGGCACTATGTTAAGCATTACACTCATCGCTATAGCCAATCATAATGGCACTCGCAAAATGCTCAATATGATGTCATGTTAAATTCTTTGACATTTTTGACGTATGAAAGTTCAAATTGCATACAACATCATGGATTACTTATATGAAAGCTATAATTCGATGATAATACATGATGATGTCACAATGCGCTGGTAGCCATACCAATGTTATACGAATAAAGACACTCTTTGATTCATACATTGTAGTGTTTTAATATCAAATAATGCATCTGGGATGTAGATTTTTTACTCTGACCATAACAATGTATCATTTCGGGAGTCGCTGCATTGAGCGTCCCAATTTGGTTTCTTTGTCTTCCTTTTTCCATGCCCAGCAAGAAGCGAAAAGCTCATTCACAGAATCCAGTTGGCATTGAACATTTCTTTGCTAATCAACGCAAGCGTCATGAAGCTGAAAGCGAGGTGGGGTTGGCGTTTATTCAAGCTAAACCATCCAACGAAAAGGAGGGTGCTGCCGTGAGCATGGATACAGTAGCAGTGCACGATCGCGAATTCAACGAGAATGACAATGGTGACCAAGCTGGCAACTCGATGAATACAGTACAGAACAACAGCAGCAGTGATGTTAACAGTTCAATTGATACGTCTACGCATGGTGATGATCAGTCAACTACCACAATGAGTATTATGCAGCCACAAGCTCAGCAATATACACCAAATGAACTTCCTTTGACCACAGATCCACTCCGTTTCAATCCACATGAATATGATACAATTATATCAAATTGGCCTACTGAAAACAAGACATCGACTAAGCACACAGTACCGTATTCTTTTCTTACACATGCATTTACAACTATCAATGCTACCACTTCACGTATCAGCATCACCAATATCTTGTGCAACATGTTACAAGTACTGATGATCCATACACCAGATGATGTATTGCCAACTATTTGGTTATGTTCCAATCGATTGGGTGCAACAGGAGTGGAACTTGGTGTAGGACCATTGATTCTGACACGTGCTCTGACAGCAGTATCGGGTGGTACATCGGCCAACAAGTTGCGACAATTGTATCGTGATCATGGTGACTGGGGCGATGTTGCATACAGGATCAAGTCAACCATTCGTACTATTGCTTTCTCAAAGAATCCACGACCTTTGCGTGCACGGCAAGTCTTTCATCAGTTACGTCACGTGTTAACATCCATCAAAGGAAAAGGTGCCATTGAGCAAAAAACGCACATCATCCAACGATTACTCCTGGCAACTCATACAGCTGAAGAAGCTCGTTATTTAATACGCACATGCGTTGGAAACTTGCGTACTGGAGCTGTCGAAAAAAGTGTCCTCTTGGCTCTTGCACGAGCATGTGTCCTTGTCCATGATGGGAACAGTAAACCAGATGCATTGAAACGTGCTGAAGATGTCCTCAAGGAGTGCTATGCTCAATGTCCTGATTGGGATAGGCTGATACCCTGGCTTCAAGAATGTGGATGGGATCTCAAAAGGATCTTTGAGAAATGCGGTATCACAGTGGGTTCGTTATCTCTCAGTGAATGCATTGTAATCACTCTTTTACTCATCAATGCAATTTCTTTTTGTTAGGCGTTCCTTTGCGACCTATGCTTGGTCAAATCACTCGAAGGATGACTGATGTATTCGCAAAGCTCACTGATCGGGACTTTGTATGCGAATGCAAATATGATGGTCAGGTAAGCATATCCACCTTGATAATAGCATATAAAGTAATTCCTGTTCTTTCAGCGTGCACAGATCCATATGGATGAACAAGGTCATGTCAAAATATACAGTCGACATCTTGAGGTTGGTATCCTATGAATAATCCCATTCATCGGTTATCACTGATATATATTATTCATAGGACATGACGGATAAATATCCTGATGTGGTACACATGCTTCCAGATATCCCCAGGACCAATATCAAATCATTTATCATTGATGGAGAGATTGTGGCAATCAACGAGAAAGGCGACATTTTACCGTTTCAAACTCTCAGCAATCGAGAACGAAAAAATGTGACCATCGCTGGTATCAAAGTACAAGTGGTATGTGCATAAGCTATTATTAAGAGCACATGTATAAGTATCTTATGCTTTTATTATAGTGTGTCATGGCATTTGGTAAGATGGATAGTTGCTATGGATGTTTGTGTATTCAGTATTGCTAATAGCAGTTCAATAGATTTGATGTACTTGAATGGCGAGTCTCTATTGCGCATGTCTTTCCGAGAACGCCAAAGTCGACTACGCGATTCATTTGTGCCAAAGCAAGGTGTATTTGACTTTGCCGAAGGAATTCAAGCCCGTGGTGTACCAGATGACCAAGAGAAAGTATATGCTTTCTTTGACAAGAGCATAAGAGAAGGAAATGAAGGAATGATGGTCAAGGTGCTTGATCCTCCTCCTCCAGGTGTCCAACAGCCCCTGTCAACATATGAACCAGGTGAGCATTCATGTCGATATTTTACCAATGTACATATCTAGTACTAATATAAACTCAAGATAAAAGAGTCGAAAGCTGGCTCAAGGTCAAGAAAGATTACTTGGAAGGCGTGGGTGATTCCCTTGATTTAGTCGTAAGTTTTTTATTATTTCAGCATGTGGATCTCATATATAATGCAATAATATGTAGCCCATTGGTGCATGGTATGGAAACGGAAGGAAGGCTGGCTGGTATTCACCTGTGCTCCTGGCTTGCTTCAATCCAGAGAACGATACATTCGAAAGTGTATGCAAATGCATGTCAGGTATGTGTCGCTATCAGCAAGTAAGCTTAATGGATGACCTTGTTGCTTATGTTTGGCGTTTGTAGGATTCAGTGATGAGTTTTATCGCAACATGAAGCAATTCTATAGTGGAGATCGTACCTTGGAGCACCCACGGTATGATTATGTCACTGACATGGTTCCTGATGGTTGGTAGCAAACACCTTTACTATTTGTATTATAATAACAATCCTTGCTCATCGTGATGATATAGTATGGTTTGATGCAACCGAGGTGTGGGAAATCAAAGGTAAAGAACAAGCAATGTGATACGAGTGGAACAACACAATGACCCATTGTTCAATCATGTAGGGGCGGATATCACGATCAGTCCAGTACACAAGGGAGCTCTTGGAAGAATTGATCCTGATCGTGGGTTATCCTTACGCTTCCCAAGGTATCTAAGAACACGCACGGACAAGACAATCTACGAGGCGACTACCAGTGAGCAGCTTAGTGATTTCTATTTAGCGCAGAATTCTAATGGCACATGATAAAAGAGTTAATCTATAAAGGCATGTTTATCTTTGGATAATGTTGATCGACATATACAATGTAGTGGTGTGGACGTGAAAGAAATGTGCATTGTGTGAAAGCAAGTTTGCAGCCATGAGATACGATGGAGAAAATACATACATGAAAGGTGATTTTACAAACTTTTGGAATGTGTGAGAGTGTGAAAACAAATGAGGAATATGTGAGGGGTTGTTGTGTTGTGCAAGGTGAATGAAATGTAAATTAGCGCTCAAGCCAGAGTTTGTTTTTGGATCGCATCAAGCGAAAGGCACCAATGGGTACTCGTTGCCATCGAGACAAGTCTCGTGATACTTGGGTATCCGGCTCCTCAGGCTCGGGTGATGAAGATGATCGTGTATATAATTGAGATGTATCCACAAGCTCATCCATGGATACTGCTTCATTCTCATCGGGCGGTGGGGTCGCAGAGGATGAGATGGATATCCGACGCTTCTTGTTTTTTGAAGGTGGCTATAAAGCAATGGTCAGTATCAATGAAGACACAGCCATATTAATGAATTTACCTCTGTGAAACTTCTCTTCTTTTCATTTATATCGGGAGAATCAGCAGGATTGGAAAGAACTTCTCGTGGACTTGTTGGTGCTGATTGATTGCCTACCAGCTCAAAAAGCTGTTCTTGCAATTTGAGATCGTATTGTATTGGTGTGGTAGGTAATGATACAGTCTCTTCTGGCTGATGATCAAGGAATGGTTGTTCATCTTCTTTGGCTGTAGAAAGTGATAATTCGGATTCTAAAGCTGCCATAGCACCAAGTGTTTCTGATGTAAGTTCTTCCGGTGGTTGATCTTGTACTGCACTACTCGGTAAAGATAATCGACGACCCATATCTTGTTGTGGTGGTTGTTGATCTGGAGTAACGAGACCTAATAATGATGCCATGTCTTGAGTTTCTGCAAGTGGTGTTAGGATCTCCATAAATGCTGATGCAATGCTGTCAAAGAGATTTCCATCTACACCAGACACGTCGTCAACGGGTGCAGCTTGTGTATCAACAAGTTCCTCTTCATGATCATGTTCATTATCGTGATCGTCATCATCTTCTTCTTCTGATGAAGTCCATCCTTCACCAAGGCTGTACATTCGAAACGATGAATGCTCATATTCGTTATCGCTTTCTTCATTGATGATCGCAGTATCACTTTCATCCGTTTCATCCGCATAATAATAGAAAGCTTCTTCATCCTCCTCATCCTCTTCTTCCAATAAATCGTCAGAATCGAAATCAGATGCACCTCCATGTTGCAGAACATCTCTAATAATCGCTGCTTCTTCCTCCTTTTCGATATCTTCATCGTCTCCTGAATCGATATGTATGCTGGAAGTATATGTACTGCTTTTGGCATCATCCATGTCTGATATTGCATCAACATCCAGTAATTCTTGATCTGGCTCAATACCAATGCGTTCGACAACCATCTTATCATCTGTGACCTCCCAATCATCCGTTGCTACAAGTTCAGTTTCTTTTTGTGTTTCAAGAGATGCTGGTTCGCTTGGTGTTGGTATTGGTGCTGGTTCCGGTTCTGCTGCTCCACATGTACATTCAGTGTCACACACGGGACAAATGTCGTCAATGTCTTCTTCATCACGTGATAATGAAATGGTGACAGGTTCGACCACAACGGGTTGGTTTTTGTTAGTTTTCCGCTTCGTCTTGCCTTTACGGCCTAGAAAATGTAGCATAATGTCAATATAAATAAATGGTATGACATAGAGTCATGAATTTAAACCTACCTTTGTTACGCGACTTGGTTGCTGTGGTGCTACACGCTTCACAAAAGTACTTTCCGGTCACTGATTTAGGTTTCACACCTACACAACGTCCGTGAAACCATTCTAAAGCAAAAAGAAATCAGCTACCTATGCAAGAACAAGGGCCATTTTCCCATATATTACCTTGACAACCATCACATGCAATCATGAATTCTTTGCCATCATATCCTTTGCGACATATACAATATTGCTTATTCTCAGGAGAAGAGATACTGGCAACTGGAATAGTGATGGTATTAACGGATGTTGTCGCGTTGGATGAGCGTTTCTTGTTGGTGGTGGTTTTCTTTTTTGCATTGGATGATGCTCTTTTTTTCTTTGACGTTTGCTTGCTTGTTGCTTTGGTTGCTACTGTCGTATCCGAAAGTCGTCTTCGATCAGGTGGTTGTTCTTGATCAGATTCAGACGATAACGGAGACGCATCAGAAAGCTGCAAGGATATGTCGGAATCGGTCAAGTGGTGTTGCGATGATCCTTTCATGGAACGGATTCACCCAAGTATACAAGATTCAACGCGCTCTCACACCCCTCTATTGGTCTAAAGTGTTGTTCTTATTATTGCCGCTTCTCGACTCGTAAAGAAGAGAGAAAAGAAAGGCGTTCTTGTGTGTATTTGTGAATAGAAAACGAGAAACAAAATAGTCGACTAGAAAAGCTTTTTGGTAGTCATCGTCTTAACTCCCCTTCCCGCTGTGTTGTCTCTTGCACAAACTCACTTGAATCCCGCAACGCCGATTCAATTTGGCTAGCATGATTACCCAATCGTTTTGACATTCTCTCAATCTTTCGACAACAATAAAAGAAGTGATTCAACTGGTATTTGATTCATAATGATGTACAACTACTACTATGACTACTAGTTCAATAATTATTGTCTATAGCATACTACAATAAATGGTCACTCTTCAATATCCATAACAACGGACACCGTTTCCTTGACGACTACTCGTCATGCATCATCCTTTACTGCGTTCCTATATGAAATCCAATAAGATACACAAAATGACCATCCAATCCATTTGCTTGCTTGCGGTAATGAGTATTGTTGCACACACCCTTTGCAACCAGTTAAATCCAAATATGACGCGTATATTCCTGATCTACGCTTTCTTCTTCTTCTTTATACTGTCGTTTGCAACACGTTCATGATGTTAGAATATCACTGGCGACGGTTCAACACTTACAAGTACCATGTCGCAAGATGTTGGCCAGGTGTCGATCCTTATCCCATAACAGTCGACAAGTTGATGCGACTCATTAACGACAAGAAGGACGCCATGAGCTACGGTGCCTTATTGAATCTGATCTGCTCGCAATGTAAACATCCTTCACACGGTTCTGATTGGCATGACAAGGTGGTGAAGGATCCACGAGTACTGGCTTTGCTGAACGAAACAAGAGTAGCAGCCAAAAACCGCAAGCAACAAACACCGCAAAGCATGAACAATGATTCTCCCACAAAGGTATCTTTGAAATCCAACAAGTCAATACAAGTAAAACCAGCAAGAGGACCAGGTCGACCATTAGGAGCCATTAATAAACCAAGGAACAATACATCATTTCAATCAAAGAGAAGACCAGGTCGACCACAAGGATCCAAGAACAAAAAGCCGGCATGTTCACATAGAAAACGAGTGCGTTTTGCAGTCGAGAAACCTGAATACGATGTTGATAACGGTATTAACTTTGTTTATGCACATAAATGTATGTGTCGCTCACATTCTTTTGACGTAGCTGAAATACCATCACGTGCCTCATCTAGTAACAACCCACTCGGCTTACCTGCTGTTTGGTACCCTTTCAATTATCAGTCAAGATATCCCTCTTCTATGCCAGCATTGACATTAGTTGCATCACCAGCAACACAATCTCCTCCACAAAATCTATGTGATACAGCATTCTTATGTCATCCTATCCTACAACCACAGTATCGATAGCGTATCATGGGTTCTCACATCTCACATTTGAAAAGAATGACTTTCTTCATCTCAATATTGTTCATTATCATCGCGAACTGTACAATTATCTTCGAAGACTTTGTGCTTGAATGAGCGTATCTCAGAATGATGCTAGTACTATTCCAGGAACAATAAACCAATCATCAACCCTGATCTGTACATACAATCAGAGAGAATATATTCATTGCTGTGATCAGCAGCTACATATGAAAGTTAGATAAAGCGTTTATTGGAGTCACTAATCATATATAAACGCAGCAATACTATTATTATAAAAAGGGGTTGTGATACAATTCATAGGAATGACAGTTCATCAGCGGATGGTTTACTCGATATCCTTGCCATCAGATGATTTTGGCACAGGGAGTTCTTCATCACCAAGCTCCTCAAGCGTCTTTCCTTTTGTCTCAGGGATCAAGAATGACGAGCAAATACCGGTCAACATGAAGAGTGCAAATACTTCCAACAGATGGTCGATCCAATTGTTCTTGCCACCAATATCTTTGAGCAAGCCAAAGCCGACTTGAGCAATAATAGATCCTACTTTGCCCGAAGCAGCTGAGATACCATGAGCAGTAGAGCGATATCTTGTTGGGAAACATTCACCAGCTACAGAAAAATGATCATTAACATAATTGTAATATAACAATGAATGCATCCGTATTCTATACTTACGAACAATAAAAGTGGTTGTATTAGGTCCCCAATTGAAAAAGATTTGAGTAATGGTGTAAAGAACAATGAATAAAGGAACCGATGTGTTGAGAATGGCACGATAGGCAAATCCAAGAATAACGAACATGATGGTCAACATCGAAAAGCCCATAATTTGGATTGTCTTTCTACCCATATAGTCGATAGTGAACACAGAGATCCAGTAGCCTGGTACTGTTTTTGGTGTGACACATGTGAGTACTGTATGCATGATGCATGATGCGCAAGGCACACTTACCTGAGCCTAAAAGGTTAATGATAATGTTGCCCACACATGTGCGGAATACAGCTCTGCAATGTAAATTTTTGATGAGTATGATAAAAGTGATGGAAGATGCAATCTTACTCGTAAGGGTCACCACCGGCAAAGCCAATGTTTGATAAAATGATGGAATTGTTGAGACCTAATCCGTACCATGCAACATCGAGAGCAAACCAAGAGTAGGCAGTGCCAAAGAGCTTGAGCGCGTTTTGGCGTTGGCCAAAGTAGCGTTTGAAATCCTCCCATGATGCACGGGGCACATCTGTGTGAACACGAGAAACAGCCAAATTGTCACTGTAATCACCAGCAGCTGCACCATTTTCGACAAAGGCTTTCGCATCACGAATACCCTTTTCGATCTTTTGCTCAACATCCATGGTGTAACGGGGTGTTTCGGGAATTGTCAAACGATAATAAAGAGCAATAGCACCAGGCACAGCACCGACACCAATAACGATACGCCAGACATAATCGAGCTGTGTAGGATCGGCACGAATTGCATTTTGATACGCAGCTGTAGCAATCAAGCCAACAATGCCTGCAGTGACTTGACCAATGCCTTGCATAGCAAACACAGCTGCCATCATAGCACCACGGCGTTTGGTAGTAGCAAATTCTGAAGTGATCACGGAAGAAAGTGGATAATCACCACCGATACCGATACCAACAATGACACGCCAAAAAGTAATCACAGCCCAAAAAGAAGCAGCTGGACCATTGCCTGCAAGTGTTTGACCGATAGTACCAACAATCATAATGATAAGCTCAACGCCATACATTCTTTTTCGACCAACGTGATCAGCAAGATAACCGAATAAGAGTTGTCCAACCACTAAATTTTAGGCAATCAATTTAGAATCTCATTCAGTATGTATGTTTTATTCAACCTACCAGTACCACATGACATGGAAACTTTGATAGCAGTATCAACATTATGGGGAGTAGTGTTATCTTCAGCACCCCAGTAAACGTAACCGATCATTGTTGATACAAGGTTGATAGCAAAGATATCGTATGCATCTGTAAAGAAGCCAACACCGGAGACAATACATGCACGAATGTGAAACCAACCAAACTTGGCATCATCAAACTACAAGCAAAGTTCAAGTAAGCACGTGAAAAAATCAATGGAGTATATATATAATATACCTCTTGTAAAGCAACTCGACGACGCTCGATAGCATCAAGACCATATGATTGTGCTTCATGAGATGAATGAGTATCAGTCACCACAGTAGCAACATTGGTTGTTGTGGCAGTGCCAGGTGGTACTCCCTCTGGGGGATTAAGTTTGGACATCTCCAAAGACAATAAAGCAATGCAATAAAGACCAAAGAAAGAGTTTTTGTGAACCAACGAACATCCTTTATTTATAATCCGTTAGATCATTACGATAGCTATGTCAAAAATGTTCGGGGCTTGGCCATGTTGCTCATTGTCTGATCGAGTGGATACCGCATGTGTGGACATCTTCCTAAATTGTCGAAAAAGGTTATTGCGCTTGGCCAATCGTGATGCCTGCTTGATCCACGCTCTCGATTCAGGTTGCACATCAACAATGTCTATATCTTGTTCTATTTATCTAAACCAGGATAAAACATACTTGTTTGATAACAGCTAGATGTGAAAGCTTTTATTGTGCAATGTAAAGTGGATCATGTTGTGTGTATGTACGCGCAAGAAAGTATTTATAGCAGGGAAATGTTGTGTGTGTGAATCTACTGACGAGCAGCAATGATCTTGAGGAAATCCTCGTTGATACTGGCACCACCAACCAAGAAACCATCAATGTTGGGCTTCTTAGCTACATGATTGTAACAAAAGGATCAGATGAGATTGGATCACTCTTTTTGCCTAAACCAAGCAATTATACATACCCAACTCGGGAGCATTGCTACCCTTGACCGAACCACCATAGATGATGCGAGTCTCATCAGCAACCTTTTGGGAGACATTGTCAGCAAGCCACTTGCGAAGAGTAGCATGAACATCTTCAGCTTGTTCAGGAGTTGCGACCTTGCCAGTACCACTAAATTGATCAATTCCATCAGTATACTGCTTGCTATAGCTAGTGTGACGTGTTCACTGATGCCACGTGCGACATAGCATCCTACCCCGCATCTGAAACACCATCACCATCACCCCATGCATGAAATTCTCTACTTACATGGCCCATACGGGTTCGTAGGCAATAACGACATTGGTCCAGTCATCAATCTTGTCAGCAATAGCCTTCAATTGGCGAGTGACAACTTCAGTAGTCTTGTTGCCTTCACGTTCCTCAAGCTTCTCACCAATGCAAGGGATGACCTTGACACCAGCCTTCAAAGCATGAGCGGTCTTTTCACCAACGAACTATAAAGATCATACACACGTACATGAATATCAAGCAGAATAAAAAAGATTCATCATTCTAAACTTACGTCATCGGATTCCTTGAAGTATTCACGACGCTCAGAGTGACCAAGGATAACCCAGTCAATACCCAAGTCCTTGAGTTGCTCAGGGCTATATTAAATAAAGTTAGCATTTCCCTTGCAATAAGATTTCCATCACTGATCCTCGTATGACAATTTTTCCCGCCATCTCCCTCTACTTGCCTGATTTCACCAGTGTAAGCACCGCTGGGCTTGACATAGGAGTTTTGAGCAGCAACACCAATATCCTTCTTCAAAGCTTGACGAACACGGTCAACGTAGATGGCAGGAGGAGAGATAACAACCTCTGTATTCATGGGTGTACAAGTTAGCACAGGTGTTTCATTGATTTGTATCATGCAATAAAGCATATATATGCCAATAGAAATGGTATAACATACCAGTACCAGCAGGGATAGTGGCATTGTTGAGCATGTCAACCAAGGTGTTGACCAAGGTGACGGAGCCGTTCATCTTCCAGTTACCACCAATGAAAAAGTTGCGAGCCATGGTTGTTGTCTAATGACAATGACACGTTCTAATGAGTCACTCGAGTATCAATAAAAGTGATAACACTTACTGTTTTGTGTATATAAAGAGTGAGTCAAAAGAAAGAAAAGAAAGGAAAAGCCTTGCAAAACGCGTGTCAGATTCTTAAAGTGATGGAATGATCAAAAGGTGATTCCGACGGGATTGTTCTCCGAGTCACATGGTTCTCGGAACACGTCGGCCGCTACTGCACATGCTTTTAATCCTCATCGCTTTACCTGTCGTAGCGGGGTGAATGGGCGGGATGTAATAAGCGGGATACAAGTGGAGAATCCATATGCAACAAACGTCATGGATGACGATGGTCCTCAGCTCTTTTCCCGCTCAAAAAGAATCATCGTAGATCTTGGTGGTAGCACTCAAACTCAGCAGATCGTATAATTGTCTCGCTTATCGAATCAACCTGATATATGGCATAACCTGGGTCCTTTTGGTCCCCGTTTTACTCTGTTGCCATGTTTGTGTATCACATACGCGCACTTTGATGGTGGTAGAGTACTCACACCAATACAATACTCAGCTGTCATGATGTTGTTTCTCTCCCACTATGTAACATCTGATTGAATATACACACGCACACGCCCATTTGTGTGTGCACACACACACTCACTCTTTCTCAACATGCAAGTAACATTCATTTTACAACATGTTCACAAACTGGTTTTTTTTTTGTTGATTCAATGACAATGAGGATGAATGATGAAATGATATAGAGTTACAAAGAAAAAGAAAGAAAGAAAACCACTGGAGCTGATGAGCCGGATGAGAAACAAGGGGAATCGGGTTGGGGGATGGTAGGACTATGATACAAAAAAAGTGGTCTGTGCGGCCATGGGAGAAAAAAAGAACCAAGGGGCGGCACTCGCCATTCTTAGAGACAAGCACATGCATTTCCACTGGGTCCCCCAGTAATCATATCATGAAGTGATTCGAAAAATTCATGAGTGGTATGAAGGGTCCCTAATGCTTGTAATGCTTCCATCTCATCCGCTGTTAATTTGATCTTGTTTTCATGATGATGCATATCATCCGTTGGTGTTGTAGGTGACATTGGCCAAGAAGATGATGAAGGTGATGATGGATTGCATAACTCTGCTATCGATAGGCGACGACGTTTATTACCATCATCAAGTTGTGTAGGAGATGATACTGTTGCTGAATCAATACTATCGTTGCTACTGCTCATGGTGCTACTGGTGGTGTCAATGCTGTTGATACGGGTACGTCGTCGTCGTTGAGATCGTTGATATGAATTGCCTACATTATTGGAAGCACTCGATCGATGTGTTTGTGTATGTTGCATCATGTTATCAAAACGGCTGAACATCTTGTTGCAATCTGGCATTATGCACTTGAATGGTTTCTGTTGGTGGGTTGGGGGAAAGATAGAAAAGATTGTGTATGTCGCGTGGTTAATAACGCATCCACATGTATGTTTTTTTCCCATCCGTGTATTAGATCCTGTACCTCTCCTGTGTGCTTCCTACAGTCAAAAGTGAAAAAGATAATAAGCATCTGATGCTCCAAAGTGCCCTGATCTTCTTTATCGACCAGGGATGTTATCTTAACCCTTACCGAGCATGTCTAGCCAAATGCTCGCTTCGAGTGAATACCATATGGCAATCACCATAACCAGTACATTGGAAAAGCCTAGGCTTTCGTGCGTTATGGCGTGTTTTTTGAGGAGACATGATAACAGTTTGATTGAATGGAAGAAAACCAATGTTATATTTCGAGAAAGAAAGGGGGGGCTATGGGATGCTCTTATATACAATAAAAAATGGTACCAACTGTATTTGTTAAACAGGCTAAAAAAGGGGTATGTCCATTCTCATCCATGGGCGTGGGACTCATGGTTCTTTCTTTTTTCTGTTGTTGATTGTCGCATTGAGGAAAGAAAAGAAAAGAAAGTGCAAAGGGGACCCAGAGCATTGTCTGTACGTTCTTGGATGTCATCATGTCGTAATTAATCTTCCATGTCACCCATAACTAAATAATCATAGCGTCGTTGTCTATGAACACTAAAGGATGAGCGGCGATCTCTTCCCACCGGCGAATACCAAATATGGAGTGTGTCAGCTTACCTCGAGTCATCATCCTCTTCTCCATCATCGAAATCAGCTTCATCGTCCCTGGCAGGTGCATTGATCAAGCTAACGTATTGGGATTAGTGTACCTTCTTTTGCCAAGATCCTTGTCCTCTTTCATTACCTTTGACTCTTTACAGTAAAGTAAATCATACGCTTGAGTTTACGGTTGAAGAAAAAGTAATTCATTGACCATCTAAAATCCGAGGAAATAATCAGGTGTTTATGTTCTCATGCGATGAATGGGCGTTACATCGCCCAATAGTGCAACTTACAAGTAACCATCTTCATTCATAGGGTCGTCATCACTGTCTGGGTTGTAACTGTATACATCGCATTCCTTGAGCTGTACCAAGTCATCCAAGATATCCCACATGCTACCATCAACCATTAATAAATACCCATCTTGTTGATCATTCACTGGATTCCCCTTTTTACCGATATCGATTAATGATGAAATCATTGCCAAGGTTGAAGAGTGTTGTGTTGACTGAATTGATAACGAGATCCAAAGAGTGTTGCTTGCTAAACTGATCTGGTCGTACCTCAGAAAAGTCGTTATCCGGATAAGCAGCATTGAGCGTTGCTAGGAGATAAAAGAAGGTCCTTCGTGGTGCTGCTTCATCCAAGCGACCAAAGGGTGAAATGACCTGAAGATCGTCAGGCGAGATGGAGCCAACCGTCAAGTCAACAGCAGGGCTATACTTGTTTTCCAGTTGTTTGAATAACTTCTTGTCGGAACCAGCCGATTTGCCTATCATTGCATAGTGTCAACCTTCCATGACAGTAACTCGTTCCTTCGGGATAATACTTACAAGAATACGCTTCAATTCGGCCATTGAGTATGCATTCGGTAGTTTCCCATTCAAATATTGAATTGAGAGCATCTAGCGAGTCGATTTCAAGAAACTTCATAATAATAGAGTGTATGCAAGGTTTATATTGTGTCTGTGTGCGCTTGTGTGTGTACGTGCGTGCTTGTGCTTGTGTGTGCGAGTTTCCAAAATGGACTTTTCTCGGTCGGTCGATATAAGTGGGGCCCAAAAGATGCCGTCGGCATGTGGTTTAATGATAGCACCGCCAGCAAATCATATTGTCGCTTAGCAGCATTGACGCTGTTTGTGAAACATGGTCTGTTTCAGATGGCCGAGTTTCTCCTCTCTCAATCATCAACAAGCACGGTCATTTACTTTCATCCACGTGCTCATCCTCCTTTGTTCACAACCCTCTTTGTTTATCTCTTTCACATGTTTACCATAAACGGTGTAAGCTACAAAACACACGAATAAAATGATTCTATTGTTAAATGATATGTATTGGTATAGAATGCTATTGAAGAATGGATGTTGTGTGTACTATGTTGTTTATGACCCAGCTGTATAAAAGTAAGATTGCTCCCAGAAAGGTCTATAATCATTCAATGCAGCTATAATAAACTCGCATTAGTCACTATCGTTGACATGAAACCAACCCTTTCGGATGAACACTTACTTGCAAGGATAGAAACCAGTGGGCGGTGCTCGCTTGCATCACAAAATGCTTCCAAGATCCTCCTATCATGGTATTAGTCATTATCCAATATCATAGTATTTAGGTCAATAATGATCACCTGGTAAATAGGTTGTAGACTGGACCTCGTAATAAATAATAAAGCCAGAGATAATCTCGTCGCTTGTATTCATCCTGCTCAAGTGATGATGTTGGCTGCATAGAACGTGCCGTTCGTGCTAACAAATCGATGCCAAGTGATACCAGCCATGGTTTCCATTCATTCTCATCATCCTTTTCTGTTTCTTCCTCATCTTCAGATTGGTCAACACCCTTTTGTGACCCTCGACGCATTGTATGCATTACCATAAATGCTAAAATAATGAATATATCAGAATCGATCTTGACTCAATAATGACATAAAATTGAACTTACCATACACCACAGGTCGAATGACCCATAATATCTCTCCAAAGAGTGCCCATCCTCTTCTTGGCACAGTGCTTGATGCAGTAGTGGATGTTGTCAGTAACCGAGGATTGGCTGTAGATGGTGTGCCTGATCGAGGATCAAGGGTTGCTAGCTCAAGCTTGTCTGTAACATTGCTTTCAAACGTGCATGGATCTGTGTTTCGCACCAAATGTGTGGGATGAATCACTGTGCGTTTTCCAGAGCGAAAGAATAGCACAAAGCGCAAAATAGCTCTATTCATTACATGTTAAACTACCATGTCTTTACAAGCCAATCGATACATACTTGATTCCTTCTATTCCTACAATCCAGCGCCATCTTTGAGCCTTGCTAGGAACGCGTCGAGAGAGAAAGAGCTCAAATACCACTTCCGTATAAGATATGACGCTTAGAACAAGTGATGCCGCTTTGGATGGCCACTGAGAGCGATAATAGGCTTGAATGTGCTTATTGAACACAAATGATTCATCCTTTTCGGAACGCCGCCTTGCTAGCAAGTGTGTGTGGTGGAGACAAAAAAGATTCAACACGGAAATGACTAAGCAGTAATGGTGGTGAACAGACATTCACAATCTTGCCACCATGCCATTGTAGACACTTACGTGTTTGTGAACACAAGTCAGCATCCTCGAAGCGTCCTGGAATAAAAAAATGTAAATAAAGAAACACATATGTTTTTGGGTAAGGGCTGAGAATAATCCATCTGAACAAAGGAAAATGACATTTCATTGTTATCTTTACCTGGGAGAGCTAATGATACACCACGGATCAAATCTTCCAAGAGCTCTATGTGGTGTGGATAATACTTGTCATAGTAGCGATGATAGGTGGATGCACGTAAAGGACTACTTGCAGACATAACTCGTGAAAGAAAGGCATTATCCCAAAACTAGGCACAGGCACATTTGATTTCACACAGGTGATGAATAATAGAGTGTGCTCCGAAAGTGTTTTGTGTAACTGGCATTTTAATGCATTGCTTATCGTTTTTGATAGCATCCTCTATATCATTGTCTTGATTAGTAAAATTATCCCCCAAAGTGATATTAAATGGCCTTTGCTATGCAAATGATGAGTCATCTCTGCATTTTTACACACACATACATCATGTATTGTGCCTGATTACATTTGCACACCACTTGTCGCGAGTGCAACCCAATAAGGATGACCTGCAGCAAGATCATCGGTTTCAGATCTGTGGCTGGTTCCAAAAAGGATACCACTATAGCTGTGCGCTGCTTTGTTTGTAGCGTTACATCTTACTGGTCGAAGCAATTTTAGGCTATGCTATTTCATTCATTTGATCGCTTTCAAAATGTTGATCCATTTACAAGTTTATCTGTTATGGGTGTTATCATTGCACACTACACAATGCCTGCCTATGCAACTCACTATGGGACAAGTAACAAAAATTTGGTATTGAAGCTGACTATTGATTACATCCCACTACCAATAACATGTCACATGACCATGTATATCATTCAGATGTGAATTAATTTTTATGCCTACCACGAGGATAACCAACATTTATACATAATCAAATGCTAAACTTTATGATATGTTAAGCGGGAAAGAAAAAGATACTATGTGTTGCGTGAAATATGGAGAATGAAATGGGATGGATTAAAAGGCATGTGCTGTTTTTAAGGGAAGAGCTCCTTCAAGATGGCCATGGTATCCTCAGGACGAGTGACTGCGTGACCAGTAACATCAGGGTGGTTGTAGATCTCATAATCGTTGCCACCCTTGAAAGTCTTATCACCAAAGAAGTGGATAGTCTTGAAACCTTCCTTTTCCAAATGGCGCAAGCAGTAGGTCTTATCCCAACCAGTTGGGAAAACATCAAAGGAAATTTGACCACCAATCGAATAAGTCAAGTCCAAATGAGAGAAAGCAGCCTTCAAATCATCGACAAACTTGCGTCGCAAACCACGTTCAAGGTCATACTTTTCAAATTCATTGCGTTCTTCGCGAGAGCAGTTACGGCCAATAGGTGATACGTTGATCATACCATTACGGAATTCAATAAAGGTACCACTATATAATATACCAGGTCAAATGACATGACATTCCAGATCCACTAGTCCAATGACACACTTACCGCTTCTTTGGGAGATCCATATCAGCAATGTAACGCAAAATAAAGTTGACAAGCTTGTTGTATTCTTCATCACCAATCCATTCAATGAAGCTCTACAAGTAAATCACAAACTGCATTAACACCTTGTTTCCTTTACACCTATTCTCTAGATAATACCTGAGATGCCATTTGCTCACCAAGACGATAGGCAGTTAGACCGTTTTCAGCGAAACAGTAGTCAAAGTCTTGGGTCACTACAAGTAGAACACACATATATTAGTTACTCTTTATTACACACACATCTCCTTGTCAGTTGCTTACCAGTAGCACCAAGTTGTTCAACTTGCTTGCTCAAATCGGATCCACCAACGAAACCAATGACGACCTTCTTGCGCAAATCAGCCAATGTGTCAAGCATCTCCTGGGAAACGTTCTATGGCCAAGGTTAATCACTGATACAAGAAAAGGAGTGTATGCATAACTTACACCACGAGCAGGAGTCAAGGTACCATCTACATCAAAGAGAACAATAGTATCAGGTTGTGTGCGCTTGGAGAATTCAGTGATGGGTGCCATGATGGTGATTGTAGATGATGGAAAAGCAAAGAGCCAACTGAATAGCTGAGCTGAGCCCTTCAAAAAGGGATCGACAGGTAGTACGACTCCGCAACACTTTTAGCGTCATCGATAGTTTGAGATCCAAGGAGCTGAAGCCACGTTCTATCACATCCGCGGAAGCGTCATTGGAAGGTGCTATGAATAGCTATCCATTATGCACACTGATTCAATTATTTTTGTGATTTGGTAACGTGGCAACGTTTCCATCGAACAACGCATAGCTCACTGAGTCTAGATCAATACATTCCTTAGCAACCCACCACTTTTTCCCGCCACATTCAGTTTTATCCTAGAGTTCAATTCATGCACACATTTCCAGTAATATCATAAACCAGTGATTGTTAAGCAAATAATCGTAATGGGTGGTGTGACTCACGCCGTGTGATAAAGGGATGCAGCAATTTCATTGTTTTCTATTGAATGAAGCTATCGAGAACTTGGAATGTAAATGAATCCAAGATCTACCTTGAATGTCCCACAAATATGTAGCACAAACAATTGACAGTGAGCCTGTAATGCTATTCATTCTTGGAACCATTGAAAGCAACAGGATCATTCCAAATAGCAACATGTTGCAGAATATGTCCCAAGTTTTCTCAAGTGCGATACACAGATCATTCACTGGATGATGACAAAGGTGCGAATGTTCTTCTCCTTGAAAGCTATAAGGTTTAGTTTATTGAATGTATAAAGTTAAGGGTACGATGTTATGTGTTTGATACGAAAAATGGCGCGCAAGAGCAACCATACAAGTAGTCATAGTTTGGCAAGAATGAAATGCTAGAATAAACCACCAAAGGGAAAAACGTGTTGCACACATGGATAATCGATGGTCAATTAAAGGGTGCGTTGTGCCTTCCTATTAAAGTAGGTGATTGTAAGGCTGTGTCACCGAAGATCGAACATGTGAGAGTATATATGAGCAAGCGTATATCCAGACTCAAGGGGAAGAAGGGTGATGTGAACATAACAACTCATCCACTGACACTTTATGCAATACAGTACACTCGATTCATTGTTAAAGTCATAAAAAAACAGAATCAAGGTTGAATCTATATATCATCAACATCTCCCAATGCAGCATATACAAAGGTGCGTGTGCCTGATTTGGTATCCTGAGTTTTGTCTTACTCCTTATACTTTTCCCTCTCTCTCTCTCTCTCGTATTCACTCACACTTGATTCTTTTCCCTTTCTTATCGCTGTTTTGTTGTTGTTGACCACCCTGCCATGGTTCAATCGTATGGTTATTCCCCTGGTGCAGGCACTATTGTCTCCCGAGCCGTAGCAGCAGCAGCAGCCAACAATCACCATTCAAGCAAAAAAGCAGGTCGCACCTCTAAGCGTTATTCTGTATCTGCATTCTACTCCATGGCAGCAGAACAAGATAATGAAGTCGAGGATGAACTCGCTCAAGGCAAGTCAACATGACCCGTATTTGTCTGGCATTGCTCAATGAACAACTTGGACTTATTTTTATTACTCTGACAGCTCAAAGAAAGCTACGCGACCTCAAGACAAAGATCTCGGCACAGTCTAAAAAGAACTTTGTATTGGAACGTGATGTTCGTTATCTCGATTCACGTATTGCTCTATTGATCCAGAATCGTATTGCATTAAGCGAGGTGTGTAGGTGGGCGGTGGGAATTGGAAGAGTGTGGATTGAATATGAGAGAGAGAGTATAATGTATATGGTTGTTAACATGATTCATATCATTAGCAAAATGAAATGGTAGCCCATTTTGAGGAGCATGGAGAAGGAGACAGTGATTTCTATCCAGACGACCGCAAAATCCAGCTCTATGGTAATCTCTTCTTTATCCTACAAAGTGAACCACGACACATTGCAACACTATGTCGACTCGTCAACTTGGCTGAAATTGATACGTTACTTCAAACTGTCATGTTCACATTATATGGCAATCAATATGAAAGCCGTGAAGAACATTTATTATTAACCATGTTCCAGGTATGTTTATGATAAGAGTAATACGCGGGGGGTTAGTAACATGATCAAATGGATAATAGAATGTGTTGGCTGCTCAATTTGAAACATCCACTGAATTTGGTTCCTTGTTACGAGCGAATACACCCGTATCTCGAATGATGACAACATATACACGACGTGGTCCTGGTCAAGCTTATCTCAAATCAGTCTTGGCAGAAAAGATCAACAGCCTAGTGGAACACAAGGACTTGAATTTGGAAATCAATCCTCTCAAGGCAAGTAATCACTGAATTGGGGAGGATCATGCAAGGAAACAAGTGCTAATGCATGCGATACAGGTATATGAGCAAATGGTTGCACAAATCGAACAAGACCGAGGACAACTCCCACAAGATATGCCAAGAAGTGTTACGCCTGAAGTGGCTGCTGAAAATCCTGATGTTCAAGCAATTATTCAACCACGTTTAAAAATGCTCATGGAGATTGCAGAGAGTTTCTTATCTACCATCCTTGCATCAACGGATGCTGTGCCATATGGTATTCGCTGGATCTGCAAGCAAATTCGATCTTTGACTAAGCGCAAAAGCCCCAATGCTTCTGAATTCTCTGTATGCTCAATGATTGGTGGTTTCTTCTTTTTACGATTCATCAACCCTGCTATTGTCACGCCACGAGCCTATATGCTTTTGGAAAATGCACCCAACAAACATCCACGAAGAACGTTGACATTGGTAAAAAAAAAAAAAGGTGATTACAACTCTATTGTATTGTTACTCATATAGGATCATGATAGATTGCCAAAATGCTTCAAAATCTCGCCAACCGTCCTTCCTACGCCAAAGAGAGTTACATGCTTCCAACTAATCCATTCGTCGAATCAAACAAGCAACGCATCAACAAATTCCTCAACGAATTGTGTGAAGTGAGCGACTTTTATGAATCACTGGAAATGGATCAATACATGGCACTATCAAAGAAGGATATTATTCTCAACATCACATTGAACGAGATATACAGCACTCAGTCACTCATCTTGCAGCATTTGGATATTCTTGCACCCAAAGAAAAAGATCATATTCGTATTCTTATGAATGAGATTGGTCCTTCAATTCCACAAGTATCACGCAAAGAAAACAAAGCTATCGAGTTACCATTATTCAGTCGTTGGGAAGTGCCCATTCAAGGTATGAAAAACAATGAGCATACACACATTTCATTGTAGCTAACATGTTTATTATGTTCTAGATTTGACAACAGCCTTGATGTCCGAAAACAACATTACACAAAACGACATTCTATACATGGAGACTAAAGCCATTTATGTTCAGCTTATTCGATCATTACCGCATCTTGCTGCATCCGCTGCTGCTGGTGGACCACTGGATCTCGATTATATTGCAGAAACAGCAGCAACCACCAAAGATACACAGCTCGTACGAAAGGGTATTAAAGTCAAAGACATGTTGCGTGAACTCGAGGATGCTGGCATCGTTGATCATCGTGATGGATACAAGTTGCTCGTGGAAGAAATCACTCAAGAACTCGCCCATCTTGGCAACTTGAAAGAAAAGGTCATTCAAGAACTTGAGTCACTAGAAAGCGTGTATAAAGCCATTCTCGATCACAATACTTTCCTCCGAAGCCAACTTGAGAGTTACAAAGCGTATCTACAGAATGTGCGTATTCAAAGCGGCAGTGACAAGAAGTCCAAAAACTCGGTTGGTATTGGCGTCGAAGTGGATGGCATGCCCAAGAAGCCCAAAAAGCAATCAGCTCAAGGACCTGTCAAATTTACTCACAGCCAAATGGAAAAGGATGGTGTCATTGCAGAGAGTACAGTGCCTGAAAGCAGGTAAGTGGATCCTTTTTGTAAATCGAATGAATACTAATCTCAGTGGATCCTTAGGCGTCCCAACATTTTCTTCCTCATTACATCACCATTACCTGGTACATTTATGATTGCCATGCACTTTAAAGGTAAGTTTATTATATGGTTACTTTAGCATGGTTATTAACATGCTGATTCTTTAGGACGAGAAAAGCCGATCCTTGAGATGGATCTCAAGCTGGATGATCTGCTGGAAAAGGTACTGATAACATGTCTATCACGGGCAATGGTGACTCATCATGGATTATAGCAACAAGACAATGTTGAATTACTCGATCTTGAATATGTGCGACTGAATGTGTCCAGAATCCTGACGTTATTGAACAAAACATTTGTTACCCGCAATAAGTAAGTATCTCACCCAATCCTACTTCCCCTTCCTATTTTCTCTCCTTTACCTAGCGAGAGATCTTTACACTCTTACGAACAATGTGAATCTTACCAGGGCTGGTTTGTTCTCTTAAACGAGTTCACCGAAACAAGCGATTACCAAGACGCTGTTTGGCTGTATCACCACACAGGGATAACAAGCACCACTCTCACTTTTATTACTCAACACACACACGCAATATCCACCTCCGGACTTAATCATTTATACGCTGTTCCTTGGCCCTTCAACAACATATCCCCCGGAGAAAATTCACACAACATACATTAATAGGCTTTGTAAAGCAAAACTTCATAAACATATTTGATTTCTGATGGTGCAATGAAATAATGTGTGTATTGTCGGATGATGCAAATGTATTTTCATTATTGCACCGGGAGATATGGACAAAGAATGAAATGCGGTAATGTAAAAGGTACATGTATAATAGCTATATTGCTGGTTGCTTGGATTGCCAGAATTCCTATATAAATCATCATGTGAGATACCATCCATATTTATATCAATGCATGTCCAAAGGATGTGAATGAGAAATCTTCGACCGACATAAACCAACATCTCCATGTTCCTTGGGAGTATCGGGGAACAGAGGTCGTTTGATGATATCCAGATAGAAAGGGGATGGAAATCAATACTTACAAGCTCATCGGATCCTGTGACAAACATCATGTAGTAAGGATTGAAGCCAAAGACTCGAAGATTATCTGTATGAGGAGTATCCAATGCCGTCATGGGTGTATTGTCTTGAATCACACCTGCCGTTGAAGCTGGATTCTCTATATCCCAAATATACAACTTGCCATCACGCCCTCCTATGTAAATGCATAAGCTCACTGTTCATTGTGTACCTTCTCTATTGCCATACCAGAAAATACGAATCTTCCATCCGGTGAAAGTCCCGTTTCCTCGCCACATGTATCAACACCCAATCGTGGAAACCCACTGAGTCTCTGGATCATATTGCCACTGAACGCATCGAGTATATAATGTGTTTGTCCTGAAGTCGAAAGGAGGATATGCTTGCCATTATTGGTGAATTTCAGACTGGTCCAATCGGGCAGGCCCTTTGGGTAATAATATGTATCTGCTATATCGCATGTTGCAAATGGTCCCTAAAACCAACACTACTTAGATCACCTTGTTGTATATTGTATAAAGGAATGAAACTTACTGATTCATACGCTCGCAAATCATACATTTTAATTGTACTTGAATCAACACCCAATGCGAAAATCAGACCTTCAGGATCGAAAGCAGTTGTTGGTCGTCCTCTGGCATGCACAACACCCTATGAGTGCTCATATGATTTAGTATGCTTTTCCAATAGGATCAAGCTCGCTGAATTACCTGACATGTCGGTGATCTTAAATCCCATAACCGTACTGTTTTATCAAGTGATGATGAAAGAAATTGATCGTCTATGGGTGACATTTCTAGTGACACAACCCTATTCCAAAACATAGATCAATATTTGGATCATGGTGCCTTTTCCTCCCTTATCCTACTTGTCCTTGTGTCCACGAAAATATCGAATGAATTTGTTGTCGTGTACAGAAAGATATCGTAGGGTATCTAAGGATCGGCGTTAGTACGAGAGAACAAGCGCAAATCCCAAACCAACCCATATGAACCATTCATATCTCACCATCTTCTTTGGTTGACGCATATATAACAGTCGTCTTTTGATGAGTGAATCGTGCTAGATTGACACCATATTTCTTGCTGTGTAATGTACTCTGGTGTCTGTTATTCAAATGAGCATAGTGTCGAGGAATGGATCGTAGGATTGGGTGTTGAGATCTGGTACATACTTGCCCTCGCGACAGTTGTAAATGTGCAAACTCTCATCTTGAGCCGAAGTAACACAAAGCTCTCCAGTAGCGTCAAAGCATAATGAGGTGACAGGTTGTCGATTATCTCTGAATGTTTTTGCTGCTACGCATTCTCCTAGTACGGAAGGAGATAGCGTTATCTCGCCGTCCATAATTTGAAAAAGCTGTGTTGAGAAAGAGAAAGTACAGCGCCTTAACTCGCTTACTCGCGTTGGACTAAAACACGAGAATCTCCGCGAATAGGCATCGACACACACAGAAAAATCCATTCCCTTCACTCTTTATATAAAACTCTTCTTTGAGCGTCTTGTATACACTATAATAATATTGTTGCCATGGTAGCTGATCGAGGATGTATAAATGTTTCAGGCGGATGTGCTGTACACTCACGATTCAAGTCGAAAGAGCCCTTTTCTTTCTTTCTCTGCGTTTTTAGTTAGAAGAACTAGAAACACCAGTGTAATATAAACAAGCGTAAATGACCATTATCACAGATGGTGCATACATATATAATACATGATACATTCCACTGAATTGCGAACAGGAACATGAGATATTCACGTAAAGGATGAGCAGTGGCAACATCATCGTTATTATAACAAAATCGTACGTTCAACCTTCGTTCATTGCCAGCTATCACTTCTTATACATATGCACATTGTTTCAAAGATGAGCTAGTCGCAAGATTTCACTACGCATGTATGTATGTATGTAAACGTCTTGTGTGTAAGGAACTATGTATTCACATATAGTATTGCACCACACACTCTTAATTTCAAATGGCAGTCATTTCCACATAAAAACTGAAATATCTGATATATATGTGCTTGCAAGGTGACTATGGGAAATGTTGAATATGTGTATCCTTGGTTACTCTTCGGTAACATAGCTACCATCATCATGTATATCACACTCGAGGAAACAATGGCTCTGAGATAAGCATGACCAATGATAAAGTCATAATTCACAGTTCTGGGGTATTGAAAGATAAAATGCAACGATCTTGTCGGTTTCTTTTATTTGTGTAAGCTGCACAATGCTGATGTTTCAACCCCTGTAATCACAGGATGATAATGCTGCAAGCATACATATTTGAGTATGCAATCGAATAAGCAACAGCTCATCCCACGACTCTTTCAATCAGTTACAAATCAATGGAATAGCATTTAGTTGAAGGCTTGTATCCAAGTCGAGCATAATGGCAGAACAATCATCATGCGCATATGCACCATACAAAGTCCGCATGTGCCATATCTTTATTCTTTCGTTGCTTCTTTCTCAAGTACTATGGCTCTCAAACGTATTCAAAAGGTAGTTCCATCTGGACATTTGCGCTTGAAGCGAATCAGGTCAATCAAGACAACAAGATGGAACTGACTTTGTGTGGACCGACATGCAGGAATTAAAAGACATTACTCGTGATCCTCCTTCTGCTTGCTCTGCTGGACCCGTTGAAGACGACACTTTTCACTGGCAAGCTACTATCCTTGGGCCCGTATGTAGATCTTTTATGGTGGAATTGTGGAACATGTGCTATAGAGTATTGACTCGTTTGCATGCACTTGCATTTAGGAGGATAGCCCTTATCAAGGTGGAGTGTTCTTCCTTGCAATCCACTTTCCTACCGATTATCCCTTCAAGCCACCAAAGGCAAGTTGGCTGTGGATTATCATGAGACAGGAGCAACATCAACATGAATTGATATTGATCCATATTTTCAGGTCAATTTCACTACCAAGATCTATCATCCTAACATCAACAGCAATGGCAGCATTTGCTTGGATATTCTAAAGGATCAATGGTCGCCGGCTTTGACAATATCAAAAGGTTAACAAGTTCAAACTTGAACATAGGAGAGAAAGTATCAGCTGACGATGAATGTTCGATAGTGTTGCTCTCTGTGTGCTCACTCCTGACGGATCCGAATCCGGATGGTAAGTCAATTCCATAACATGGATGCATGAAATCTTATGCATTGTATCATAGATCCACTTGTGCCTGATCTTGCACACATTTACAAAACTGATCGCGCTCGCTATGAATCCACAGCACGTGAATGGACCAGAAAATATGCTTGTAAGTTTATAAAGAGAGAGAGAGAGGAGATGAATGATTTTGGGTAGCTAACTTTATGATGATGTATATTAGCGTAATCGAGTTGATGTAGTAATTCTATTCCTTTATCCATCACAATTACAACTTGAATGTCAACAATGCTTCTCAAAATTCAGGGATTGATTATGTGCGTAAAGGGTACCAATTTCATTATTGATGTTGTGGGGAAATTTGAGAGAATATGAATCTAAGATTACACACGTGGTTTGAAATGGGTGGCATTTTCTTGAAAGAAACGATCAACAGAATTAGCTGGCCGAGATAAAAGCATGTCAACATGTGGCACACACATGCTGCTAGATGTTTCTCGCACCCATTCAAGGTATCGCAGCATTGTATCAATGAGAGTAGCTAAAGATTGAATCATGTTTGAGATGAATGAAATACATGGTCTCATTGCCGAGTTATACCTGTTGGCAAAGCAAATGCACGTGTGCTGTAATCGTAGCCACCTCTTAAAAGTGGGTCATTGTACATGAGTCGTTGTTCTTGTTTGATCCGTGCATCGAACCAGATATCATGTGCGAGTTGTTCAAGATAAAATTGGGTATCCATGGGTCGCACAGCCTTGTATTTAAGCGAATTGCATCCTGTAGCCTTAGCCAAGCGGGTGACAAGTTCTTTGGCAGTGACAGGTTCAGGACCTGTAAGCGTATAAACTTGACCATCATGTTCATTGTCAAGGTGAACTGGAAGGATACTATGATCCCAATTGAGTACAATGGCTTGCACTACGCTGCATAGATCCGTCATATCGATCGGGCACAGTTCGGTGTCGGGATGCAATGGCATGGGAAGTTGAGCGTGTTTTTCCACATAAGGTGCCCATAGATGCAAATGTTGGGTTGTCCAATCCGGTCTACATAAATATCATCTTAGAATCGCAATATCTTATCTCATGATAAAGTATATATTACCTTAGAATGGTCCATTGACAAGATGCACTGATAACTTGTTCTTCAATCGTGGCGTAATCTTGCAGCGGCCCAACGGCACCCACATGTGATATGCAGATGATCGACTTGACGCCTGCTTGACTGGCTGCAATACATAGGTTCTCATTGTAGGCTACGCGATTGGATTCGTCACCCACAGCCATGATCATATACTCCACATTGCGCAACGCATCCACCAATTGCTCAGTATCCATATAATCGACAGATCGTACATCAATGCCTTTGTATCCAAAGTTCAAGCATGGCTTTGTGTTTTCGCAAAGAACTCGCATCTGTGGGATCAGGTGCTTGTATTGAGCCAAATGCGACGTAATGGAATGGCCAAGATAATGATCGGCACTGGTAATAACGAGCATAGTGCTTGTAAAAGGTATAAAGTAGTAAAGGATCAACTAAAAGAGAGAGAGACAATGAATCATCCTTGGACTTTGCAGAGTAACTTTTTATATGGATGAAAGAGAGCAACGCATAATGCTGCAATAATGTAGGTGTTTACCAATTGTGATGATTGCTGTGCACATGCGATGTAAGTTCTGCCGAGCCGGCCGGTTCCTTGGAAAGATAGGAATAGCGAATCTACATTTGCTGTATGTATGGCGCTTCTTTGGTCTGTTTCTTTTCTTGTGCATCTCATTGCGGCGGGTACTAGTCAAAATTATAATTTGCTTGCCCCCTGCACCAACCACAATGCCTTTACCATTGTTTGGGATACAGCTTGGCTGCAGGTTTGACCTGTTGCTGTCAATGGTACGTTCATTGTCTGCCACATCCACCATTAGCCCCTCATTATGCCAAAAATACAAAATTCTTCCAAATGCTTTTTACTCATTGTTTGCATGGATATGCATTATAAATCATGCTCTGGTCTCGGGATGACGGGATTATCATATACTTGATATACTCCAACTTTCATTTGATATAGTTTGCATTATTCTATGACGTTTTCTTTGTTCCCAAATTAACGTTTTGAAACCCCTTTTCTCTCATTCTTTTTTTGTCAGGTAGGTTGTACCCTCTCCTAACATGGTAAAACACAATTTCCGAAAATCCTGCTTCATGCATATTCATGCAACATGTCCAAAGAATTGATGTTACAAATACATTCTTCCATGTTAATGTGTGGAGTAGGTGATCATTGGATAAATAAGGGTGGTCTATGTTATGATTGTATAAGGGTGGAATCAATCTTGATAGGTTTAAAGGCGTGCATCGGTTGGGAAGTGTCTCATAGCCTGACGAACACCAAGATCGGCCATAATTTCTTCCGAGCCACCAAGGATGGAAGAGAACTTGTATGTGCGATGAAGCAATTCAATAGTGCGACCCATAGCCGATTGAGTCAAAGCGCGACCACCAAAGATCTGGACAGCATCGTCAGCAACATCGTGGAGCATGCGAGTACACTATTGAAAGTGTTTAGAAATAAAAAGGGGTTAATATGGATTTGGATGACTCATTGGAAAAGATGTAAGCACCTGGTATTTGCAAAGAGCGAGAGGACCAGCAAGCTTCACAGCCTGTTCAAAGTAATCCATGTGACACATTTGGTATGTCAAGTTTTCGATCCAGCTTTGTACACTTTCAACGCTTGCAATCTATGAACGTCATTTAAGTATGCACGTGATTAGCTTGATATTTCATTCCCGGCTTACCATCTTGGCGAGTTTGTTGCGGATGACAGGTTGGTCAATAAGGCGCTTGCCAAAGACCTATGATACATTCATGACATTAATTGAAAGTCTCTCTTTGTATATTCAAGAATGTATATTACCTTTCGTTGCATGGCCCATTTGAAACAATCTTCAATAGCGTAACGTGCACCCATAACGGAACCAGTCAACATTACCCATCTATTTGTGTCAAGAGTTAGATTATGCAAGCCATCAACCTGATTGAATCCCCGGTATCAATACCTTTCGTGGTTAAAGTTGGATCTATTTATGTATGCAAATAGATCGATCAAATTAGTATATTGATCCACTTGTATGCAAAGGTAAACAAACACTTACAGTACAACCATAAATCCTTTGCCTTCTTTACCAAGCAAATTCTCGACTGGCACCTTGACGTTCTCAAAAGTAACATAAGCAGTACCAGCGGTGGGAGCATAGGATGTCTTGATCAATTTGGTTTCGAGACCTTCTGAGCGTTCAATCAACAACATGGACATGCCCTTATCAGTTTGAACAGCAACAGAGAAATAATCGGCCCAACAACCACCAGTGATCCACTTTTTGACACCGTTGACAATATAATGCTTGCCATCAGCTGACAATTTAGCGGTAGTACGGATGCGAGAAACATCACTGCCAGCATAAGGCTCAGTGATAGCCAAAGCCATACGCTTGCGACCGGAAAGAATTTCAGGAACAACCTTGGCTTTCATGGCCTTGGATCCAAAGTTGAGAACGGTAGGAAGCGAGATGACCATACCAGACACGATACCATCATCGGTACCACGCACACCAATACGTGCCATTTCTTCATGCACAATCATCTAAATGTTACCTGTATAAGCCATCATCATCAAGAATCAAAGTACCATGATCAATATACCTCATGGAAATAATCGTATTCTTCAGGAGCAATGCCACCAGGAAGCTTGATGTTGAATTCACGAAGGAATGGACCAGGACCAATGTTGGCAGCCAAAAGACCATAATCACCAAACTTCTTTTGAAGTTCATCTGAAGGGCGTTCACCTGATGCTTCGACTTGACGAATTTCAGCAGCCATTTCATCAAAGATCTTACGGACAGCAGTACGGAACTTGAAGTGAGTTTCCCTAAGAGTTGACGTGTTAATCCTTTATGCAATAATAGGGGGGGGGACCATGTGACAAATGAATTTCATGCAAATGGCACTTACTTGAAATAAGGCGATTTGTAACCCATCCAGGCACTTGGTTCAGCATAAGGCACACGAGAAATCTCGCCTGGTTGACGGATAGCAATCTGTGGTTCCTCACCAGCAATGGTACCAATCTTTAAACGATCATACTTGATAAGCACTTCTTGACGATGAAGACCATAAAATGCTTCAGTGGCATCCTTTCCAGCGAGTTCCATGATGGGGAAAACACCGCCTGTTGGAAAAGAAAAAAAGACACAAGTCAATGAATGACCATTGCACCCATTTGCTCATGTCGTACCTGGGTGGAGATCAACAAACTCGCTCACGTCGTACACAGCATTATCGATAATGATCCAAAGATCATCTTCAGCGGCATGGCGACTGACTTCTTCACGGGTAAATGTTTTGAGTTGGGTCATGTTGAATAAAGAGTAGGGAGGATGAAGAACAATAGAGAAAGAAAAGAACGGGTGAAGCAAATGGGGTTGTCGTTGACGTTAAAGATAACACACATGTGTAACCATCTTTTTGACATGTCGCTCACTGAGTTTTAAACAAAGATGCTTGGTAATTCAATTCGGTGATGAGACAATGGTACGTTGGTAGCTATATTTGAATGTATTCATGGTAGGTTGAATAAACACTTTAACTTGCAAAAAAAATATGTCGTCCACTTGTAATAAAATGGGATGCTTTAGTGATGGATGCGCATGTACGTTGACATGTTGTGAGCAACATATTAGCTCAAACCGGGATACAGAAGCTCGTGATGTAACAACAAAAAGCATATGAAAATTGCCCCTGAGTTTGTGAGAACCATGGTCTTCTCCGCATGCAAAGCCAATGATCAATGGTGACCCCACAAAAGATTAGAAATATACCAAAATCCTGATAATGAAGCTTACTAGAGGATATCCATCCATGTACCGTTAGAATTATTGATAACACATTTGACAACCGACCCATACACAAAAGAGCGCCTGATTGCTACACTTGACAAATGATGATTCTCCAGGTGGTTGTTGTGTAGACATCACAACCATGCTCCTACACGATCCTCACACATATGCTTCCTCTATGTTGAGATTATTCTTTTGGAGGATGCGGGGTTGATGTATCACTCATATTGGTAGTTTTGGAAGCAGCGCATCAACACGTGCATACAATTACTTTTTCCACTCATATCCATCAAGCTGAATCATTTAGTGTTATTGCTTTTGTGTTTCAGAAATATGGTCAAGGTCACTTGCAAAGAAGAACAAGTATGATCATCATTGTGGTGAAGAGCACATAAAAGTCAATGAAATCGTGTATTACCATAAAAACCGTGAACCATTTTCACTCGAAATAAAAGGGGAACAAGTTTTGCAGAGACAAATGTTGTGTTATTTAATAATCACCAAAGGGGTTCATGTTTGCTAGTACTACCATTCTGAAAGACAAGGGATTCTCGATATATAATAGTGTACGTGTATTCATTGTTGTTGATCCCTCTCTTGATAGTTACATTCACACTCTTGTTGCTCTCTGTTTTGAGTGGATATAATCCACATCAGTAGCGATTGCGATCACGAGAATAGGATCGAGACGAATATCTATCTCTTGAACGAGATCGGTGTCGATAGCGCCTGTCACGGTCATCATCATCGTATCGGGATCTGCGATAATCATCATCATCTCTTCTCCTCCTTCTATCATATGGGCTGCGTGAACGATCTCGACGATAGTATCCACGGTCATCATCCCGTCGTCTATCATAGGAACGATCTCTTCGATCATACGAGCGATCTCTTCTGTCATATGAGTGATCTTGGCGACGGTAACTACGGCGATCATCCTCTTCATCATCATCATAGCGTCTTCTATCATGAGATCGATCTTGTTGTTCCTCCTCCTCATATCTATACATATATATGACTGTAAATCATAGAGATCATGAATCCATGTCTTTAGATACTTACTCGCCATGACCGCCATTTCGCATTTCTTGATCATATTCTTTGAGCTTCTTGTCAAGATCACGTGCAATGGGAACTGGAATACGAGGTAGCATGGTTCCTTGGAACTTTTGTTCAGTAAGCAGCATACGACACAACTTTCCGATGGTTCTATTATATCCAATCACATGCATGAGTACACTCTATAAATGTATAAGATAGCCATACTTTGATGCTTACGATTTTTGTGGACGTGGTCCACCCGACAATTCAATTTCTTCTTCGTCCTCGAGATAATACGAAAGCCATTCCCAAAGTTCAGCAGGTGCACACACGTAACGCAAATAGAGGAAACCAATAGCACGAATGTACCTATACAAGTCCTAAGTAAAGTAAAGAAAAGAGCATATTGTATACTTACGGCGAGTCTCGATGATCAATGAGATTCTCCAATTGTTTCACCGTCAAGCGTAATGTCCAAAACTTGAAGAGACAACAGAACGCAGTAGATACAGTAGTGCCCTTGATGAATGGTGCTATAGCAAAGATGCGTTAGGAGGAAATAAAGAGTACATTGAACTGAGTTTGCACTTACCCAAGTTGGTCACTGCGCAATCGTATCCAAGATACAAAGAGTATAGAAAACGAAAGAGCGTTTTAGCCATGAAAACAGTATACACAATCAAGGACAAACCTTTCACAGGTACCCAGATAAAAGAGAAAGGGCGATCGTACCTTCATTGTAGATCTCATCTACAATTTCATGAAACGTCTTTTTTTCGCTGGATCACGAGTTAGTACAGTCAATCTATAAAGGACGTTGACACGTGTGAAAAAGTACTTACTAGAGCGACTTGAAATAAGGAGACGCGAGAATGTTTTGGTAGAGAATGGCATTCATGTTCATGGTGGTTTCGTTGCCCCATGTTTCCAACTTGTTCGATTGGTTCTTGCCCATGGTTGGCGCTTTTCCTGCAGAAAGAAAGAGAAAGTGGTGAAATAGCTGAGCTTACTCCTTATACCCTATTTAATATTGAGTGAAATTACGCGAATAAATGATACAGCGTAGTTTACAATGGTATTGAAGAGAGGATTATAGAAAGAATCGAGCAAGTGATTATAATAAAGAGGAGTGATATCCTAGCAAAAGTCAATGATGAGCAGTGTTCGCCTTTGCTTGTGATAGCACACACAGCCTGCACGCTATATGGTCCGGGGTATATCTGCAAGCCAATCGACCTAACCTTGTACAGCCAGATGTGATGTGAGCTACAAATATCTGATATGCACCAAGCGTCATGGACCCAAGCAATACACTCAAAACCAAGGAAAATATAATGATACAGCCAAGCTGCAAAAATAGATTATTATTCTTGAATGAGTAAATGCTAATGATGTTGTGTGTAAGGTGGGTGAGGAAAACTACAGACTTTACAAGTAATGTACTAAAAGGCGTGGTAATGATGTAGGATGATGATTATATGGGATATACAATAGAGGCAATCACCATCCATTCTGTGCATTCTTGACCTTGATGTATTCATAAATCTTGGTTGCTGTACGTTCTTCCTTGAGATTAATCATGTAAATCATACTCGAACGATCTGTAGTGAGCAGGAACGAAACGCGTTTGGGACCAAATCGTTCGACATTACAGCTTTGAACCACAGACGATACCAGCTTGGTTTTACCATTCTCCATGTAGATATGCATCTTGTTACTTGGTTCTTGTAATGAAATTCGAAGACTAACGCTTCCCAAGCTATTCCACGCGGCATGTTCTTGTTGAGCAAACAATTTGCATTTGCATTGCATTAAAGGCTTGAGCGTTTGTGGTGCTTCTTCACGGGATGTTTTGGAATCAGGAGGTGGCGCTTCAGGATCTACCAAGGATGTGGACCTTAATAAGGAGCTTGGGGGTGGTGCAATTTGTTGTTGTTCTTCAGCTGATCCCCAGATCTTGATGGATTCTCGATGTGCAAATTGTAACACATTTTCAAGTTCCACAGCATCCGCACGTCGATCAAAGTGGATTAAATACGTTTCCATTTGTGTGCCCATATACACTGAAACGCATACATCCGTATCACCTTGCAATTGGATCACTGTCGTAGGAAATATCCATGCATTCAAGTATAATTGTCCACTCTCCAGTAATAAAATGGAAATGCATGACCGGTTGGCATTGGTCACTCGCACCTGGATACCACATCGTCCTTGAGCTGCATACCATGTATCACCCTTCCAATGAAATACATCACAACGACCGTGACGATAGAGCACTTGTTTCGTGGCATTGGCATAGGCACCAGGCTAATGAAGATCACATGTCAATGGTTACATCTTAATGAAATTACAATCATTACTTACACTTTGAGGAGGTGATGCAAGATCATCCAAACCCAATGAAGTTGATCGTGTGTCAATTTGTAGAGATGTTTTGGAAGGAGAACTTGTAGAATTGTGGGGTGAAGGTTGAGCATGGGTCATAATAGGACTATTGGCTGAACGAATCGAATGAGAAAGGGATGCTTGTCTTTGAGGAATAACCGTGTTATTTGTTGCCATCCTTGGTGATGATGTTGGAATTCTTCCAGCAGTGTGTTTTGATGAAGTACGTGGCAATGGAGTTATCGTCATAGGTGAACCTGTTGAAGATGATGGATGGGGTGAAGGTGCATGATTCGGCTTTGGTTGCTGGTGACGATCGGCTGATGAAGAAGAAGCTTCTGTTGAACCTGTGGAAGATGATTCGCGCATCATGGAATAATCAGTTGCATTCGATGATACTGAACCAGTGGATGAATCAATAGAAGCGGTCATTGCTGATCTCAAAGTTTGTATTGTATTTGCAACACCATTCGATTGCTGTTGTGTTCTTTCCAAGGGTCGAGCTGCAGATCCACCTCTAGATGATGAGCGTGGTAATATAGGCACACCAGCACTTGTCACTTGGGGAGTAGTAGTAGTAGATGATGCCGATTCCTCTTTGCTCTTATTTGTCGATACTGACATTTTATGCACAGCTGGTTCAATATATGTCATCTTGACAGGTGCAGATTGCATATCCGCCTTGGTTGTCTTGGATTCCTCTTTTGTGGTAGTGGCATGCGATTGAGAAGCTGTTATTGTTGTTGTTTCCGTAGGTACGCGTGAAAGCAGCTTGACTGATCGTGGAACGATATTTGCCAAATCTTGACCATCCTCATCCACTGTTGATGGTTTATCGCTCTTCTTTCCCAAAGGTAACTGATCGTCATAAAGTCCCATGATCGTATCACGAAATGCGTTTCGTCGGACATGAGCTGTTGATTCTCCATTGTTATTATCTTTCTCATCATCATCGTGACCACCATAAAGAGCGAAAATATCATCATGCGTTGTAGATTCTTCCCGATGATCGTCATTTTTGTCATCTGATAAAAGCGGGAATTTTGCCAGTTGTTGTTTGACAGTGGTAGCAAGAGTCCTTGATTTCAAAGTGACAGCACTGGGTGCAGTAGCACTCACACCAAGCCATGCATTTCTTTTCTCACGCGATTCGACTCCAAGTGTCATTTGCTCTGCGTTTGCCAGAACAAGATGCACAATGTATTCTCCAACGAGTTCTCGTTCCAAATCCATCGACTTGACGGTGATATCCTTGACAGCAATTGGAGGATAAATAAGTTCATATGATGTGTTGTTCGTATCCATGCAACGGCAAATAAATAAATCATTGACTGACAGGGCGAGATGAAATCGGGTTGCCTTATTCTCCACAAGTACAAAGTCATCACGCATAATAATACGTCCGTTACTGCCATGTGGTTGGGGTCGATATACCTATTTAATCATATAAGGCCGATGATCGTCAAAGGAGATAAGGAGGGGGGGATTAATTTTGATTGACTTACTGTAGGTGCTTTCATAAAGAGATCAATCACTTTAGAGCAATCCACATATTCCAAGAATTTCAATATTGATGTGTCTGGATATTGCTTTGCATGAGTGTCGGTGATACCCGTTCTGCGAATGCCATTTCGAAGCGTATTCTTGGATATTTGAATAAGTGTGTCGATTCGTTGGTTGGCTCTTAGCAAGAGTCCATGATCTGCACGCCCTGGTCGTGTACTCTGCAATAGACGCTATATATATCGTTAGCAAGGATATCTCTCTTTAGAAGATCACTTGATCATCCTACATTGTAAAGATTCTTGTAGTATTGAACTCGCTCCAATGGTGCATCAAAGAGCCTTTTCAGTGTTCGTGGTCCAGAGGATGAAGTAGTAGTGATTTTCTAATAATGTCTGTATCAGCATATTGTCAATGGATTAATCAAATAAATGGATGCTTACATCTAGGCAAGCTCGTAATGCTGGATTGTCGGTGATATCTTGTCGGCGATCAATGTCAAGGATATAGTTTCTGAAATAACTTGCATATGGCACTTCAATAATATCCACCTAATCACAGAATACAATGAGTTGAATGCTTATAGACACAACCGTTATTTCTTACCCATTGCATTAGAATATCACCCAGTTCTCGCATTGCTTGTGGGTCGCCTGCAACCTTGACGAGTCTCTATTGGATACAAGTTGTTGAATAAGTTTATCGTACATCATTGAATCGTTTTCACAGGATCATTACCAAACAGAATCGTTTGTTGACAACATAAATCGCATGTGTATGTGTTAGCTGCTCTGAAAAGTCGGGTGCTGCTGAAGCCATTTGTTTCATCCATATTGGCGCTATTTGCTAGAGGAGGAATATATGTAAGTTGGGATCAGCATGATTGTGTGCGAGTTGGTATACCGAGTCTATCAGTTTCAAGGTTTCAATATAGTCTTTTTCAGTTCGAATGAGATCCACCAAAGGATTGCTGCTGGATTGCGATCGGGATTGTTGTTGTTGTTGTGTGGGTATATTTTGTGGTGGTGGAGAAGGAAATGCATTGGGTGATGTAGATAACATTGTGCAAATGAATGTCAAGGAGCAGAAGCAAGGAACCAACGACGACGACCTTGATAAGGAGAGTTGAAACGACGAGGGGGTGTGAATGTGGATAAGAGAAAGAATAAAGGAGCTCTAGTGGGTGTGTGTGTAGGTAGTCGAGGCATGCTTTTGCGGGGATGGCGAAAAGGTAGATGGGATACAAGCTTCATTGTCGCGTTGCACATATCGGTGTTTCGTTCTTCTCGACATTGCGTGAAAACTCATTCGGCTAAACTGCTTTGTTGTTCTTATTGTACCAAAGAAAGAATGCGTACCATGTCGAAGCATAATGGCATACGAACGCCACTTGTTATTGTCAATGACCCTGGAATGTAACCACACTTGTCGTCGTTGCTAGGCTGTTTGAAACGCATGATCGATTACCGCATCTTTATTCGTGCTTCATGAGCAATTTCATACACCTTATCACAAAAACAACCTAAAAAGGAGAAAAGACAGTGGCTCGGTTACACATAACTATATGAAATGACGACAGCTCGGGTGATCATTCTAACCATTGTTGGTCGCGCTTGAACGGATGCAAGTGGTTAATACTGTATGCCAAGCGACTAGCCATCCCTGGCTCATATTCATTTTTTAATAAAACTTGAAATCATAGTCAGCAGATAATTCGCATATATGCTAATGCAAGCCCCGAGGATTGCCCTGAGCATTAGGTGATACAAACAGTGCCTGGGATGTTATTGACTGTGGCGAGTGTGTGTGATTTCATTGGTTGGAAAAATGTCTTTGTTCTCTACTGATTGTATATTTTATGATGATGCATGTGACATGTATGACTTTGCTAGTTTAATGAGCTCCGCTCCACAGAATCGACCCAGATCGCCTTGTACTGCTGCATTCTCATCAAACCGCTCGACATTGTCTCCTCGAGTACCATCCATGACATATTTTACCCGACTTATACAACATGGCACAGGTTCGGAGCTATGATCGCCATATAATACAGGAGTAGAATGATCGCTTGCAATAATGACCGTATACTAAAAGAATGTTGAATATCCCTTTTATGCAATAGATGAACAACCCCCCCATGACACTTGCCAACTTACCTCGCTTTCCCCGTTCTCTAATTCATCCTTATTCAACCGAGATACAATATCACCAATAGCAGTATCAATTTTTTCTAGGAATTGGATCTGATAATAATAAACAACTTGTACATCATCAACATACCCATCTGCTTACCTTTAATGGCACATTACGATCATGTCCAGCATCATCCACCGCTTTTATGTGAAGAAATCCAAAGTCGTATTTGTTGCTAGTCAAGTTTTCCACAGTAGCATCTGCCTTTGCTTGAAAGTTTGTATGATAGTCTCCCGTGGCGCCTTCAACTTGGATGATATCCATACCGACTGTCATTCCCAATCCAGCAATAATACACGTAGGTGCAATCAGAAAACTCTTGAACCCATGCAGCTGTTCAATGCTCGGTACCTGGATATATCTATCAGTTTTCATCCAATTATCTTTGTTCATGCAAATTTACTCACATCAATGCAACTACCACAGCCACGTAACAGTATACAATTTGCAGGATTCTTGCCAGCTTTTTTTCTATCGTCATTGATCGGGTGTTTGCTCAGTACATTGTAGAAGGCGTCTGACAGTTCGTTGATGAGCTAATAAGAGTGATTGAGTCAATCGCCAAATTCATCATCCACAACTGAAAATGGATTACCTTGCTGGTCATTTGTGCTTCATCAGTATCATCCGTTGGTTTACACGTGACTAATGGCAAGCTAATATCCTGTATTAGAATTGCACCAAAGGGTAGTCCACATATACATACTTGTCTTTAAGTGGATCGGTGCCTGTTATCATGTCAGTCAACCTTGGACCACGCACTCTGACACCACATCGATGTTCAGTTGCATATTTGACGGCCACTGTGTGATTGGGGAATGAAGGAAGTTTGCTGATCAACGTGAGCAACTTGGGGAAAACAAAGGTACACATCCATATCCACATACATGTCATCAATGGCTTCACACAAAGTAGGTCCAAGTCCTTCGAAATGGCGGTCCGCTCTTCGAGAAACGACAATACCCGTGGATCGATCAAGATAAGCAAAGTTGGACTAGAGAGTATATGCATTAATAACACACCATGTCATATCAAACATTCCTTTTTTTTATACCTTGAATGCAATATCACCAGGTATCATTTCCAATCCTGCTCCCATAGTTTCAAATGCTCCACGACCACGATAATACCTTGTGTCTATTAGGTAAGGAATAGGGTACATTGTTATAGGGAACTTACTGTCGTGGGTTGTAACCAAGGATTGACATGTGTGCTGTATCCGAACCACAGGCTAAGCCAGGTTCCACCGAGTCGAGTAGACCATTCAGTCCACTTGCTATGACATGGAGTGTCAATGGAGTACCTTGTCATCGCGATCGACCCAACTCACCTGCTAGTTTATCCATCCAAGGAATAGTAGCAACTTGTAGAGGGGTTCGATGGTCTAATTCAGGCACAGCAACATCACCGATACCGTCAATGAGCACGATCAGGAGCTTTTCTCTTTTGGACTTTGGCTTATCCATGTGGAAAGTAAGAGAAACCAAGCACAAATTGGGAATTTCTGTAACTTGCTCTCACGAGATCTGAGACAATTGTTCATGTCAACAAGCTCGTGTCACGTTCATGCCATCACAACACCCCCCTTGGTTCCTATGAATACATGCATGGATTCTTCGTTCTCAGCACAATGAACCACCCTTGTCATAATAATCTTCTTTATTATAGTCACTTTGTTTACACAGGGCTCATTGAAAGAGAATAACCATTCATTATATACAATAAATGATTCCACGTTACTTTTATCTTAAGAATACCTCACATTCTCTTTGATTCTTTAGTCAATATAGTAAACATGCGTTTATTCATCATTCAGAGTATACTATGAATATGGTTTATATCTCATTGTGCGAGACGAATCATCAGAGAATAGTATGCAGGATAGCTAAACCACAAGTCTACCTTGGTATTGACTGTGCTAAATCTTATTTGATAATCCAATGACAATTAAGTTATGCGTTATAATATGCCAACTAGAGGAATCAAAAGTGATACATTTACGTTGATTGGTGTGGGGCGGATGTACTCCCTACTTGGGATTCACATTTTTTAAGCAGCTGCGGACCAACAAAAAAAATGTGAAGAACCCTTTCTTCCAAGAACGCGTAAGTGCCAAGTAGCGAAAGGGATAGTGATATGATTGGAAACTGACAGTTGTTTGTGAATAATAGCACGCATGTATCAAAGATTGCGACAATCAACGACTGAATGCGTCAAGACGCTCTGATGGCAAGGCTCAATCACTGAAATGGAGGTTTGGTGTCAACGTATCTCTGTGCGCAACGTGCACTTTTGGTAAGTTTCGGGAATTAATGAATACTGATTTGAATGTAATGACCATGGTGATGAATCATATGTCAATCCCATAGCCACATCCCCATCCTTATCATCAGCAAGCATCCCTTGATCACCCCACATGGCAACTTGAAGCAGGGTGCCACTGCATATGTACCTGAAAGTACGTTTATTGTAGTTGACAACATCCATGGTGAACATACAAGATGGATTGCAAATAGGTTTGTGATTTGATTTCTAAAGTTATTATATTCGAATCATTGATGATATTTATATGTAGCCTGATCCCACCATGAAACTTTTGGATTGATCAACGCTATTACGCTTGGATTGGATTAAACAAGATTGCATCTCTTTCTCATGGGAGTCATGGCATCCATAGCAAGGAAAGATGTCAAAAGGATGAATCGACAAGAATGTGTGGGGGAAACATGCGATGGATCTATGTGGATGTGTGCTAGGAGGTGTTCGACTAGCTATTACCTGCCGTCAGCACACGACAAAAACAAAATAGCCGGCGGCGGGCTGCTTGCGTTGATGCGATTCTATCATCGTCGCCGGCCAAAACGGCAATTCCGGTTTCATGTTGGTGGAGAAGCCGCGCAACAGCTCATGTTCGCTTTGGTGGATAGTGGCTCCTGCCTGTAGCAAATTAGACAATTTTCGTATAGAGCCAAGATTCTATCATAAAAATAACTTTATCTTTATCTTCATTCGATAAAGGATGCTGCATAAGAGATCATGGATTATTATATATCCAGTAATGGAGTCATATACCACTACTATCTTCGTATCGGTAAATCAATTCAATGACAAATGCAGCTCTGGAAAAAGGTTTTGACAGGATTCCGGATTATATAAGGCAATCTATCTAGGTCCGTTGATTCTATTACTGCTTTACCCCACACTTTATTTTTTTCTCACAACACCGTTGAAAGAATGGCAATGTCACGTTCCTGCTTGATGCTCATGAAACCTCGATGGACTACCTTGATGCCATGCCAACGCATGTTCTCGACAAGTCGTATTCAGTTACGCAATGACACTGCTGCTACTACTACTACTACAACTACTGACGGCGCTGGTCCGCTGGAAGGTCTACGTGTATTGGATCTCACTCGAGTATTGGGTATGTCATTATTGATTGTTTTGTAACAGCATGGTCTAATAATCCATTTTATTCTAGCTGGACCTTATTGTACCATGATGCTGGGTGATCTTGGGTAAGTGTATTGTATTGGAAAGAAAAAGTGATGTGTAAAACAAAGCTAAATGAATAATGGACTAGTGCCGAGGTGATCAAGGTAGAGAATCCTAAGGGTGGTGATGATACACGTGTATGGGGGCCACCTTATGCCGAGAACAAGTCAGCCGATGATCAGGAACGAGGTGAATCTGCCTACTTTTTATGTGCCAACCGAAACAAGAAGTCCATTACAGTGGATATGAAATCGGAAGGGGGTCGTCGATTGCTACATGATCTCGTTCGAGAATCCGATGTCTTGGTGGAAAACTATTTGCCTGGAAAACTCAACAAGTTTGGCATGGGATATGAGCAACTCAAGAAAATCAACCCACGTCTTATTTATGCATCTATCACTGGTAAGGATCAAGGAACAACAAGGGGTGATCAACAAATGACTAAATCATGTGATGATTAGGTTATGGTCAAACTGGACCTTATTCAGATCGACCTGGCTACGATGTGATTATTGAAGCAGAAGCAGGTCTTATGCATATTACGGGTGAACCTGAAGGCAATCCTGTCAAAGTGGGTGTAGCCATTACCGATTTGACAACCGGTCTCTATGCCCATAGTGCCATCTTGGCAGCATTGATCAAGCGTGGTATTTCAGGCAAGGGTCAATGGATCGATTGTTCTTTGATTGAAGCTCAAGTGGCATCGCTTGCCAATATTGCATCCAACTATCTGATTGGGGGTCGTGAAGCCAAGCGTATGGGTACATCGCATCCTTCGATTGTGCCTTATCAAGTACTTCCCACCAAGGATTCATTTGTGATGGTCGGTGCTGGTAACCAGGGTCAATTTGAAAAGCTTTGTGATCGTATGGAGATGACTCATCTCAAGAATGATCCACGTTTTGCATCCAATCCTGATCGTGTACGCCATCGGTCCGAATTAATTGATATGCTCACCAAGCGTTTCATGCAAGAACCCACTGAACACTGGCTCCAGAAATTGAATGGTGCTGGTTTTCCTTTTGCTCCCATCAATAATATCCAGCAAACATTTGATCATCCACAAATCAAGGCACGTGAACTTGTCCAAGAAGTGGAACATGAACGCGCTGGCAAGATTAAATTGGTGGGTCCTCCTGTCAAGTATAGCGACTTTAAACCATCCATTCGCCTTCCTCCTCCCGTCCTTGGAGCCCATACTCAACAAGTCTTGCGTGATGTTCTCGGTTATTCTCAAGAATCCATTGATGATTTAAGAAAGGAAGGCGCTATTGGTTCTCACTCATAGATTTATCCATCCCCCTTTCTCCCACATACTTTGTACAGCTAATATACCAAAATTAAAGAATCACTCTAGCAATGACATGTTGTGATAGAACAATTACAAATGGTTTTTATGGCCAAACAGCGTTTAATAAAATGATCATGATTGTACATCAATAGGCTCATCAGCCGAGGGAGATGATGATGGGGAACTGCCAGCAGTGTTTTGTGTATCCTCCAAAGCAGTTTTAGATATATCTTGTTGGGTAGATGGGATGGTGTCATCAGCAATGGTGGAGGATGATGGTTTTTCTGTCGTAGGGGTAGTGGTGGATGCGGTATTGTTGTTGGTTTCAGATGATGATGCAGTAGTAGTATCATTGGTTGTTGTAGTGGTAGTGGTAGTATCATGGGCGGCATTCGTTGTTGTAGAAGGAGGTGGTGCTGGTGGTGGGGAAGATTGCTGGTTGTCACGTTGTACATGCGTACGAAGTGCTGCTTGTAATGTATCGGTCAATCGCTTAGCAAGATAAGGTGGTAGTTGAGCGATGGCTTGTGGCAAAAGTTGAGCAATACTTGGAGGCAATGGATATCGAACAGGATCCAATAAATGTTGTCGTATCGTCTCTTGAAGTTGTTGTTGTTGTTGTTGTTGTTGATCGGATGCTGCAGGCGTTGATGTCGTATGAGTGGGTGATGGACCATTGGATGATGTGGTATTATCCGCTGTTGCTTCTGTAGTAGGAGATTGTGTTGTAGAAGTAGTAGTAGTAGCAGCAGCAGCAACAGCAGCTGCAGCAGTAGCAGCAGTGACAGTTTGTTGTTGTGATGGATCTGATGATGATGATGATGATAATGTGGATGATTGTTGTTGTGGAGACGCTGATGGAGTATTTTCAGGACGAGTTCTTTTTCGAGCGGTTTCATCTTTGGAAGTATTGGCCAATCGCTTATTCGGCTTGTAGATCCCGTTCGGAAATTGAGATTCTGCTTCTGGATCAATGGTCCAATATGACCCTTTACCATGCTCATTCCCTTGTCTAGGCACACGAACGAATGCTTTGTTTAATGATAGATTGTGCCGAATGGAATTCTATGTATGGAAACAAGATATTAATACAATGGGTGCAATGTCGATCTCATGTTGTCATACCTGCCAACCAGCATTTTCCATTTTAAAATAAGGATATCGTTCATGAATGTACATATAAATGCTGTTGAGTGTCATTCGTTTCTCAGGGGTAGAATTGATGGCTTGTGCAATAAGGGTGGCGTAAGAATAAGGTGGTTTGGTGTCTTTGTCGTAAACAGGCTCTTCATTCATTGAATTATCACAAGCGGCCGATTGTTCGGATGGCTGTGGTTGTGGTTGTTGTTGCAACTGATGTGGTTTGTAAATACATGTTGTAGCTTCCTTCTTTGAACAAGTCGTCGCATCTTCAGGATCCATCCTTGGTAACAAGAATATAAATGATACATCACCAATCTGAATCTTGGTACTAATGAATGAATCATACTTGAGTATTACATTCCTTTGTCATCCTCTTTTATACTCACCGATTTTCCAATGCTACTGTTACACCCTTTTCAACAAATTGCTCGTTGACAAATGCTCCATTCTTGCCAAAGACCATAAACTCGAATCGTTGTGTTGTAAAGTTGTAAAAAAGTCGAGCATGATGACGAGATACTGATTTTAGCGTACCGAGTGCAATATCCACATTATCTGGTTTAGTCACTTTACGACCCATGGTCACTTGCAGTGTTCGCATATAGTAACAAAAGCCGTCTCCTTCTAACTTTGCATAGGCCTGTACAGGACCTGAATCAAGGGAAGCAGGTGTTGGGTGTTTAGGTTGCTTGTCGGTAACAGGTTTAGGTGTATCTGGCTGCGTCATGGTGAGAGATGGCGTTGAAGAGTTGGTAATCGCATCGCCATTCATTACAAAAAAAGAGTGTGGGGTAATAAAGAGAGTAAGAGGAAGAGAAAGAGAGGAAGAAAAAAAAGAAGACTGCGCTTTAGTACAAATTTTACCCAGCACACAATCATGCGCTTTATCATGACAGGTTTGAAATAATGAGGAATCGGTTCATCTTTTATCCATCAATGAAGATCAAATGAGCATAGTAATAAAGATAGATTCTGCAAACTATAACAGGTGATGGGCCATTTGTTACGAATGAAATAAATGTGTGTGTGTGTGTGTGTGTGTGCTAGTGATGGCGTGTGTGTGTGTGTGTGCGTTGTGCGAGTGCGAGTGAACCGGATCAATGTAGTACACAAATGTGAACAGAAAGGAAGGCTCAATAAAGAGGTAGAGAGTAAAGGAAAGAGAGAGAGAAAGAGATATGTGAGTGAAGGGAAGGGACGACGATTACGGAGTGGGTGACTGAATAGGTGTGAAAAGTAACCTGGTGTAAAGGCAGTGATTGAAACAACGAAATGATGCAAATAACAATATATAGGTAAGTTGGAAGAAGAAGAGAAAAAAAAGAGTGGTAACAAGAATGAGGGGGTGGCCATAGTAATAAAACGAAGAGATACATCAAGCAAATCACCTTGAGATGGTCAACTCGTTTTCATCGACAGTTCCAAGTGTGTTGTCCAAGATCATTGTAACATCATCCACAGTTGTCAAATCTTCTAGGAACATCACTAGATCGGTCAACTCGGTATCATGTGGATCATTGAACCATGTTGAAACAGGAACAGCATTTGCTGTATGGAAGATATAACTTGCTGGCGAATTATCAAGAATCATTGTTTGTGAAAGCTCTCGTCCAAGTTGGGAAAGGTCCTATAGAGGATGCATCGCCCCATTTAGATTTTTTTTGTTTCCTTGCGTTACCACGTTTTTCTTACCTTGACATAGGTTCCCATATGGTTAAAGCAAGACTCACGGAATAATCGATGCTTGACTACTTTATGTATATCGAGTTTATCGAGAACAGGATCCGCATACTATGGTATTATCTTGTCAGCCATGATCCACATGTATAGATCACTGAATATATATACCTTGGATAAGCTTGCAGTAAACACTACAATCTCATACATTTCACCCATTTTACGCATAAACTCGTCCACACCAGGTCGCTTGAGCACATAAACGTTGTGATACTGATTATCGATCTCAACTGGTACAATGAAATCTGGATTTGGGATAACCTGGTAATGATGTAAAGGAGCGCGGTAAGGATAAAGAAACGATCCATGGCAACAACAACAACATCACCCCGTTTGCCCGATCACCCCTTTTTTTACCTTGAAAGAACTGTGTACCAAAGTCTCATCCAGATCTAATACCAAGCACTTGCGCCCTGTGTGTTCTTCAGCCAAGGGTGGTAGCAGCCATACTACTTCATCCTAAATCATCACAATGACCGTTAGTATATATGCATATATACAACAAATAAACATCTCGCTCATACTTTCACTCTCACTCTCTTTCCACATGAAGAAACACAACCATAGCATCCATTCCCCCTTTTTTTTGCCCTAACTCAATCTCAATACTCGCGCCTTATTACCTTGGGCGTTTGAGGAGAAGCAATAGACCGCGACGCATCCTCTTCAATTTCGGTAACGATCTTTGTAGGAAAGTTATCCTTCTCGGTAGTGCTGCAAGTCATGGCTGTACTTGTTCGGCTGTAGCGTTTTTTGTTACGATGCCATATCGATGATGATTTATCGCTGTTGTCTAGCAAAGAACCAGCACCAAAAGTACAACAGAACAAGAGCGACAGGAACCCACCCTTGCGACCTTTAAGTGAACCTGCTCTCGAAGCTGGACGATTGGGTAGTGGTGACTTTACATGGTGTGGGTCTTCTATAAAGAGTTAAATATATGCGTGTTCTCCCTCATGAAACCTGGGTCATTTCGTACCTTTGTTGCTGGCATTAGCGGAGTGCTCGGGTGCAACTTGTGTGAGATGGCTAGAAACAGACGCCTTGTTGGTTGCTGAGGAAGGGTTATCCGATGAAGTTGATTGTGATTGAGCCATGGTCATGTAGAGAAAGAATGTACGAGTCAAAGGGGGAGGGAAAAAGTGGAAAAAAAGAAAGTTGAGAAAAGGATAAAAAGAACTGTGGGGCTCAAGCCGTTAAACTCAAGCAGAAACGATAGTTGTTGAATGAGATAAAGAGATGAATCGGATCGACAAAGAGCAATGAAAACCCCTCAAGTGGATTCCTGGCAAGTTCAAAGTAACAGTGAGTATAACAGCGCTGCTGCTGGTGTAGACGGAAGCAATCCTTTTGTAACCTACATCCAGAAATGGTTGGCATCTCTCGCTGAAAATCAAAGGCCGCTTTTATTGCACTGTTGGTTCCTGTAGCAACGGTTGCTGTTGCTGTTGCTGTGATACATTGATAACCATTCCCATCTCATGTTCTAATTCACACAAGTCATTGATATGATTCTATTATTGTTTGATCTTATTCTATTCAACCTGCACGTAATGAAATCCCTCACCTGCAGGGTCGCTAGTTTGTTGCAGATCATCGGTATATTGCACGTGGTTCACCTTACTTTAGTGTTCATCATGCTATTGTCTTATATTGCCCGCTCATTCATGTTTATCATGATAACATTATTATCTCCCTCCACATTCTCTGCAATAATAAACCATTGTCAATTGACAACAAATAGTATCCATGCCCCAGATCATGAAATAATAAACTATGCTTCGATCCCAATTACCGGTGCTGCTCAATGGCGCACAATGCCTTAAAAGGCACCTGCCCCTATGGTAGTAATAGTTGTCACCTTTTCAATCCCGTTATCTCTTCAATCGTATAGATGCAATAGGCATATATTTGGAGGATGTAGTAAGAATGATGTATGCTACGAATTGCTATCTAAATATGTATTGCTACAAGCTCGGTTTCAGTGAGCAACATAAGCACCCGATCATTAATAAGTTGTGCACCGAGAATATCGACATCGTGCCCTTGTGTTACATCAATGAGCGTTTGTGGTTCGACATTCCGCTTGTCGCCATGGCGGTAGTAAATGTAGGCGTTACGGTTGCTCTCAACGATGGTGACAAATCTCAAATCTGGATCATGTTGAACAAATCGACTATCTCGCTTGGATGCATGGACGAATGCAAATGCATCAAATATCGCCACGTGCTCTGGATTGAGGATGCTGCCTTCATCATTGAATGCATAAACTTGACCATCCACATCAGACTTTACACAAATCGATGCAAGCCTTTGCTGGTGTTCCAAATGAGGAGTATTAAATGATTCACAAAGCCATTCACGACCACTGGATTGAACATGTTGAATAACACGTCCTGTTGCATTGTCGTAAACACTGAAATATATGGGTTGACCTGATTCATCAATGTCTTCATCGATATCTTGGGCCACGGGATGTTGCATTGCTTGTACAAAGGGTGCATTTCCATCAGTAAACTTTTCGAGTCGACGCATAATGTCATCCAATTTAGTAGCATCCATCGTTTCAAGTACGCCATCATCTTGATCAAACACGTGTGGCCATCGAGTATGCTCGTCATGTTTGACCAGAAATAGCGATAAGACCCCACTATTGCTATCGATTGTCCACGTGCAATCATCTGCTCTTATTGTACTCCATAATTTCCGGAATGGATATGAAATGTCAACATCTTGTGCTCGTACAATCAAACTCAGGTGTCCTGGTGCAAATTGACAACTCACGGATGATTTGGGTGTTCCTGCAGGTAGTGCAAATTGTATAGTCATCTCTTCTCCTTCTTGTGTCCATTGATAAGGTGGTGGTGTAGGTGGTTGTGCACTCGTCAAGGGTCGATCTTGTTCTACTGTTTCATCTTCGGGTTGTACATCATCATTGATAGCAGGATGCACCGTATCATAGGATGTTTCACTGCCAAGTACAAGTCGACTCTTGGCGTTATGGGTTGTTGGTGTCAATTGGCAATAAACAGGCACTTCAGAGCCACGTAACATGTGAAGTAAAGTCAATTGATCCGTCGATAAAGATAGGTCAAGAGTAGCAATGTTGAATTCAGTTTTGCGTGTAGCTGCACGACTTTGAACCACCAATCGAATCACCATGTCGTTTACAAGTTGCGCAGTCAATAATACACAAGGCACTGGTGATACACCTTCACTACCATCTCCTTCGTAACGTGCAGACACGACAACTTGTCGTGTTTCCAAATTGATCACTTCAATATCACCAGCGCCATTGGTTGCCACGAGTAATTCATTGTTCAATGCAAGTAATGATGGATATTGTGGTTCAGTAGGAACATTGCTACTCGGTTCTGAATAATTGGGTACTCCACTCAATGGTTGTATCAACGTTGTCACTTGATGTAATTGTGTTTCTCGTGATACCTTCATACACACACACACACACACACACACACACACATACGAAATCAGATTGTCATTTTGCATAATATTCCCCCCCCAAAGTTGGTATGCTTACCGAGTCGTACAAGACGCGCATCACATTGTATTCATTATCTACATAAAAAGCCGTGCCAACAGTGGCATTCAATGGATACCCTGCTGCTAAATGACTGAATCGGATACGTGCTTGCAATTCTCGAAATCCCATTCGATGGTTCTCGCCAATCTTGCCAATCGAAAGACCCTCGTCCGGTAGTCGTGTGCGTCGTAAACATTGCTCCTCTGAAAATGGAACAAGCTTGTATCCTTCAAACTTGGCATTGATCAGATCGTTGTTGGGTGTCAATCGTCGAGTTTCCACCATGGCTTGGTTTGGATTGAAGAAGCAAAACCATGTTGTACCACAGCGCTCTTAAAAAATGTCGTGCCAATGCATGGAAAGGATTGGAGATCATCATTATGCAACTACAGCAGCATGCTAGCCAGCCATGATCATACAACTCCATTCATGGATCTTGGAGATAATGAGTAGCAATAGGACTAGAGTTATCACCCTGCATACAAGATCAACCATTACCCTACAGCAATGTATAAAGTTATTGATTACATCATGGAACTTTTTAATTGTTGATTTGAATGAGTCAATTGCAGCTAGATTCAGCGTGAGCGTGTTGTGGTTGGGGCATAAATCTGTTGATGGCAGCAGCTAGTTCAGGCATTCGCAATGGTTTGCTGACATATTCATCCTATGTTACATAAGTACACTTGTATCAGCCATGATTACATATCTTACCATATCGTTTGCTAAGCATTTCTCTCGATCCCCAATCATGGCATGAGCAGTGAGGGCAATAATGGGTACACGAGGAATTTGATGTTCTTTCTCATACTTGCGTATCAATGCAGTTGCTTCAAATCCACCCATCACTGGCATCTATACCAATAATAGGTCAATCTCACAATGATAGTATACCATATAATACATACCTGAATATCCATCAATATGATATCAAATGATTGTTTCTCAAAGATGGCTACAGCTTCTTGACCGTTTTGTGCAACTGTGACTTTGTGACCCATCTTCTCAAGTAACTTGACAGCCAACAGCTGATTCACAACGTTATCCTCCACCAATAATACACAAACCGATTGTTGGATCTGTGGATGATTGGATGATGCCATATTGTTCTCGAGAGTAACCTGCAAGGCACTTGCAAAGCTATGAAGATCGGATGCATCATTGATATAGCTGGTCATGCCGATGGATATGCTTTCTTTGACATCAAGGCGTTCAAGTTCGCTTGAAATTACAGTGGCAGGCATGTGTTGTGTATCCGGTAATTCGCGTAAGCGACGCACCATATCCATACTGTTGACAATCAAAGCATTGAACGTGAACTTGTTCAAAGAGAGAGGTGATCCATCGCTCAATAGGTACAATGCTTGCGTTTTTTCTCTGAATTCTGTAAACACCACTTCTAATGCTTCCAAGCGACTGCATTGTTGTACAACCAATTCTCTGAATGGATCGATAGGCATGTCATTCTCATGATAAACACACAATAAACGTTGAGAAAGAGGTGGTCTGACAGTGGATGATACCAGTGCATGTGTTGCATCGGTGTCACCAAGTTCGATAGGAAGCCGGAAATAAAATTGTGAACCTTGACCAAGAATCGAATTGACCCATAGCTCACCACCCATCAATTCCACCAATCGCTTGCTGATGGATAATCCCAGACCCGTTCCTCCATATTTGCGTCTAAGAATAATTCCAAATAAGAAAAGAAAAAATTATGTAATGGGAACAATGTCAAGCACTTACGTGGTGCTACCATCCACCTGACAAAAAGTGTCAAATATGTCGCTGAACCTGTCAGAAGAGATGCCAATGCCTGTATCGCTTACACAAAACTTGATACAGTTTTTGTTGTAAGATTCAACATGTTCAGTAATCACCGTTAGCTTGACATGTCCCTCTTCAGTAAACTTGACGGCATTGCCCAACAGATTGGTGAGCACCTGCTTCAATCGCATTGGATCTCCCATCAACCAATCAGGTGTAGTGCTTTGCATTTCATAGATCAATTCGAGCTTGTTGTCTCCTTTGTATGCCATTGTTCGAAATATACCAAGGGCTGTACTGCGCAATGAGAATGGGATCCGTTCAATATTGAGACGACCAGCTTCAATTTTGGAAATATCCAAAATATCATCAATGATGGTGAGTAAGCTGAGAGCCAAAGATTTGACAATCGTAAGGTTTTCACGCTGTGCTCTATTCAAGTCGGTCTCCTCAAGTGTCAGGGTGGTCATGCCAATAATTCCATTCATGGGTGTTCGAATCTCATGGCTCATATTTGCAAGGAACTCACTCTTGCTTTTGTTGGCTGATTCGGCTGCTTCCCTTGCTAACGTGTTCTTTTGCATGGCTTCTCGTAAAGATAATACCATCTGGTTGATCTTGGTTTTCAGTGTATCAAGTTCTCCAGATGCTTCAACCGTAATAACTTGACTAAAGTCATCTCTTGTTGCAGCTTCAGTGATTTGTGCAAAGGCACGTACTTGTGTGGTAAGATTGGATGCCATAATATTCACATCGGATATAATATGCCGCCATACACCTGATACATCTTGCACTTCTGCTTTGGAACCCAATTTGCCCTCGGTACCCACTTCCTTGCATACTCGTGTTACTTCAGATGCAAATAAACGTAGCCGATCCACCATGGAGTTGATGGTCACTTTGAGCTCCAGAATCTCGCCTTCAACCGATACAACCACCTTTTTCGAGAGCTCACCACATGCAACAGCTTTGCACACACATGCAATATCACGGACTTGATTGGTTAGGTTGTTGGCCATCATATTGACATTATCAGTAAGATCCTTCCACGTGCCATCCACATCCTTGACAACAGCTTGACCACCGAGTTTGCCTTCAGTGCCAACTTCACGTGCCACTCGTGTCACTTCAGCAGCAAAGGTACGCAATTGATCTACCATGGAATTAACCGTTTCCTATACATAAGTGAATTAGCATCATGAATATAGTATATCAGATCATACTCACCTTGAGATCCAATATTTCACCCTTGACATCGACATCAATTTTGCGAGAGAGATCTCCACGAGCAACAGCCTTGGTGACAGCAACAATGGATCGTACTTGGGTAGTTAAATTGCCTGCCATCATGTTGACATTGTCTGTAAGGTCTTTCCATGTACCATCCACATCCTTGACTACCGCTTGACCACCCAACTTCCCCTCAGTGCCAACTTCGAGTGCTACACGTGAAACTTCATTGGCAAATATGGATAACTGTGCAATAAACAATATCATCAAGTACATATTATACTAGCAGTGGAATTGATCTTACCTGTTGTACCATAGTGTTGATAGTGATCTTCAAGTCTAATATCTCGCCTTTGACTTCGACTGTAACAGTTTTGCTAAGATCCCCTTTGGCTACAGCTTTGGATACCATGACGATATCACGAACTTGAGCAGTGATATTGGCAGCCATTGCATTGACGCTGTCTGTAAGATCTTTCCATGTACCACCAATACCTTGCACAACAGCTTGACCACCAAGATTTCCTTCAGTACCAACTTCTTTAGCAACACGTGTCACTTCGGTAGCAAACATCCTAAGCTTCTCCACCATGCGATTAAAAGTGATCTTGAGATCCAGTATCTCACCATGTACAGGAACGTTAATTTGTTTACTGAGATCACCATTCGCTACAGCAGTGGTCACTTCAGCAATACATCGCACTTGTGTGGTGAGATTGGCTGCCATGACATTGACACGTTCGATTAAATCTTTCCATGTGCCTCGTGCATTTTCCACCATAGCTTGTCCACCAAGTTTACCATCGGTACCCACTTCACGTGCTACTCGTGTCACCTCGGATACAAAGGTACGAAGTTGATCCACCATTTTGTTGATTGCCATTTTAAGATCTTGCAGTTCACCATTGACATCAACTGTGATCTTTTTCGAGAAATCTCCATCGGCGATAGCTACTGTCACTGCTGCAATTGAACGCACCTGAGATGTCAAATTGGCTGCCATCACATTGACCTTGTCTGTCAAATCTTTCCAGATGCCATCGGCATTTTCAACCACGGCTTGACCACCAAGTTTGCCATGTGTGCCTACTTCAAGTGCAACTCGTGTCACCTCGGTCCCGAATATACGCAGTTGATCGATCATGAAATTGATGGTTTCCTTTCAATATATACCTGCGTGTGTTAGTGCCTTATTGGTCATAATAGAAAAATTACTATTACCTTAAGATCATGGATTTCCCCATAAGCTTCAACAGTGATCTTTTTAGTCAATGTTTTAGTTTAGTTTCATTGTTCCATGCAGCTGCTCATTGTTAATCAATATATACCTTTTTCATCAGGTTGCCACGAGCAACAGCTTTGGATACATCCGATATATCACGAACTTGTGCAGTAATGTTGGTGACCATGGTATTGATATTGAAAGTAAGATCACGCCACGCACCACCAAGATCATTGGGCAGCATGGCATCTCCACCGAGTTTGCCTTCTACACCAACTTCAAGAGCCACTTTGCTTAAACCAGAAGCAAGCATACTTAGATTATCCACCATGTTGTTGATTGTCCACTTTAGATCCAAGAGCTCACCGTCAACTTGTGCAGTAATCTAATAAAGGCAGTATTAACAAATGTAAGATGCACATTGTTGGGAACCAAATTCACCTTGGTTGAAAGATCACCCTTGGCTACTGCTTTACACACAGTGGAGATATCGCGGACTTGAAGTGTCAAATTGCTCGCCATTTGATTGATATTTTCGGTTAGCTCTTTCCATGCACCTTGAGCACTTTCCACATGTGCTTGTCCGCCCAGCTTGCCATGTACGCCTACATCAAGTGTCATCTGTGTCACTTGCGTAGTAAAGTCAGAGAGCTATGTCAAACTTATAATGAGTATGGAACATCAAGAAAAAGATGTGATCAAAACAATACCTGATCCACCATAGTATTAATAGTTTCTTTGACTTCTTGAAGCTCAGTATTGACCTATTATGGGATGAGATATACATAATGACATGAATTGTAAGAATGAATTCATAATGTAAAAGTCGAATATTCATTGTTCTCACCTCGACAGTAACTCTCTTTGTCAAGTCACCATGGCTTACAGCTTTACAAACTTGCACGATATCATGTAAATCGACTGTCAGTGCTTTTATCAAGCCACGAGCATTATTCAAGAGAAGCGCCCAAACCCCTGCAGGTCGTTTTGTAGTAGCAGGTAACGATAACAACAGTGATGACGACAATGGTGATGATGGCTGTGGGCTGATTGCTATGATACTAGTTGACTCGTCTCGTGTTCCAAAACGGTCAATGTTGTACAAGATCTCGGATGTATACCGGTCAAGCCGCGTCACTGATTAAACATGTGAGTTTCAAGTTGATGCATGTTTTTTATCGTCAAGATTGTGGGGTGCAATGAAATCGGAGCTTACCCATTTCATTCAAAGTATGTTCAAACGATACCAGCGATTTGGAATGCGTATCCAAATTTAGATAAGCCTGCATGTCACCATCAGCCACTTTGTCCATAATGTGCTCAATGTGGTCAAGCTGTAGTTTTGATTTTGATGATGCCTGCTTCAAAGTATCGAATAGATCTTTCCATATTCCATCACAATCATCATTGTTGCTTTTCTGCTGTTGTTCATTGTCGTCATCGAGAATACCCATAGATGACGTGCTTATGGCTGATGTCAAATGACTGGTAACAATTTGAAGATGCTGAGCCATAGCATTCATACCGTCACATGCAGGATGATGATAAGGACATGGAACTCTGTCAGCAAGATCGCCTTGGCTTACAGAATTGCATACACGTAAAATATGATGCATGCATGATTCACCAGCCCAAAGGTTGATTTCCATGTCGTGTTTCTACAAATAGTAACAAACAATCCTTAGCTACTGTTCATGTTATGAACCACACCATCTGATTGCCATCATCATCCTCAGCTACACTTACTTCTAAGGGTGGTGACACAACGGCTGCAGATTTGAAAAATGGCACCATTCCACCTTCATCTGTATGCTGTATCTCGAGTGCTGATGGCTGAGGACCACTAGATGATGATGATACTGAAGTTTCTGATATCTCCTTTGCTGGTGCGGATGATGATAATGTAGTTGGATCGAGATAGTTTGCCTCGGATACAAGTTGTCCCTGCTGTAGTACCACGCGTGCACGGACTAAATCAGCGCTTGATGTTGACTTATCACGAGCTATCTGTTTCAAAAAATCAAAAACTTTGTTCCACATCGCCAATGACTTAGGATCAACATCTTTGAATTCTGTTCGGTTGAGTGGTTCCTGTGGTGGTTGTGCACTGTGAACAATCGTTTGCAGGTAATCGATAAGAGTAGAAAGGTTGGCTTGTTGTTGTGCGCAGCGCTCCAGATCAAATGTCATGTCAATAATCCAAGTTAAGGGGAAAAGAGAGGAAAAAGAAAAAAATAGCTGATGCGATAAACCTGATTACCATTTGACAATGACAGTGGGGATGGCAAGTGCGCGGTGTTTGGGGCTAGACTCACGCGTTGGACCCAACGCGTACCACATATTTTATGCAGGCTGCGTTGTGTGTCACCTCACTGATTTGGTAACACTTGCAGCAGGTTCTCTTTTATGCAAACCATGTGTGTACTGTAAACAGCTGCATCACACAGAACGAAGTGGAATGTACTATACATGGAAGATCACAGTTATCGCAGCGTGTCTTACACGTGGTGGTTGACTTGAACAACACTAGCTCATGAAAAAGAATTACGATAAACAATATAACCTTCGTGATGTTTGAGCACCATTATCAAATCATTTACTGAGACTTGGCTCTCTTGAAACACCTGTAATTCAATGGATGCATCTTTAAACTACCACAAGTGGTTTAGATTAAGTGCTCACAACAACACCAAATGATGGAAAGTTCTCCCAAACGCCATTTGCTTTGAGTACCCCATCACACTATTGTCGTACTGAAATGACAGCCCTACATGCATATCACTTTTCCCCACGCACTAATAGTCACTCTAACCCCTTTTTGAGACTCGTTTACAATGAAACAGATGCACAAGTGTGTGTGTGAACAAATACAATGTGATATATACATGGGATAGCTTTGGAATATCAAGATACAAAAAAGGAAGAGCCTTCCAGCCCCTTGGAACAACAACATTATGCAAAAGCGTCATGGGGAGTAGGATCGTTGATGACTACTGTTGTGATCATTGATGTATGCAAATAAAAGAGCAATACTGCAGCGTAAAAACCATTGCAATATCTTGAAAGGACTTAACCATGATGCGATGACAATAATACCTTGCCGAAGCCCTGCCTTGAACAATAACTGCAGATGATCGCCCACCATATTGAAAGACGTAACAACTGCTGTGCAACCATTACATACTGGTGAAAGTACACAAAGGAAACCTTCACCAGCAGTTGGTGTCACTATAAAGTGGAAAGTTTGATCATATGGCTCGATACACCGAATATCACCCAATGCCACAGCTTTATCAGATTTGTACGCTTCACACAATCCAGAACATAATCGCTGCACATGTTCCGAATCTACAAATCGCATGATAGGATGGCCTACCCATGTTGCTGTGCCGTGTCGTGCACAAATGGCTTCACTCGTCATACCATATCCAGTAATACGAAGCACACTTGGTTCTTCCATCATACCACCCATGTCGTCCAATAACTCGAGTGCATTGCTAGCACCAGGATAAACAAGCCATCGATATGGATCGTCCATTGTTGGTTTGATACTGTCGTCATTGGATGGCGGTGATGTTGACTTGCTTTTGCCACCAATATGATCAATCATTTGGTGAATCAAATTGTGTGTTGTTTTAATCGACATTCTGAAATTCAGGAGCAGTGTAAGAGAAAAAGTGAGAGAAAGATGTTAAACATGCACATTGACTCTATTATTGCAACAACGTAATGGTGATGGGGCGGTTATTTCCCCCAATCCTTATTCTCTCAACCCCTTGAAAGGATGGTATGATTATGTGCAAAAAGCCATCTCCCTTTGCTCTACTCTTTTTGGTGAGAGGAGGGAAAACGACTCGGAAAGAAAGGGGTGATTGTTACGCCCCCAGTAATCGTGGCGCCCTGATTCGATAAAGGGGCAAATAACATACCAACGCCTTATTTTGGCTTATCCACAAAGACCACATGTTGTGTAAATCCAAGCCATTGTCACTGTGCCATTCAACAAATACATATATACCATTATATTGCATACAATAACATGTTGGTTTTTGGCCACATGATGTCGTACAGCTGCAGAGTATGATGATGATGATGGTGCAGATACTTTGTCATTAACAAAAACCTATGATGACCAGGTATAACTCGGTGCTTTTTTTTACTTGTGGAAATAGAAATAGAATATAACTTTGGCTATAATGATGATGCCTGATTTGATTATATCAGATGTTGCATGCAACACAAAAAAAGGGGCGATGCAACGTCAAATGAGAAGGTGTGTTTCCTCTAACAAGTCTAATGTGCTGCCACCACCTGCAACAGTAAATATTCTCCTTTGGACAATGCGTACATACTCCTTGGTTGTGTGTAGATGATATCACATATGTTTGATGAATGCAATTTATATTACATACGCCATTAATAAATACATGTCGCTCATTCCATTTCGTACTTTCAAGGGTACTAGGGCGAATACATATACAAAGACGCCCAAAGGAGGATAGATTAAGCGATCACAGATGATAACAAAAGCGATCTGCAGGGGGAGTGTACTGCTGTTCCGACGTTTTGCGCAGTAAACATTAGCCGTAGAATAATCATTATGAAATGAAGATCATGCTGGCATAGGTACAGGCCAAATATCGTTTTAGTTATATCTGTATCGAGATGCTGAGCTATGGTGCAGCGGGGATTTGGCATTGCCAATCTTCGCACTGTTCCTAGGATCAATAGTTGTTTCGATGCTTAAGATGTTCCATCAAACTACAGTACTAGGCATTGACCATTGATATTTCTCATTCCTATTAGCTCATGTACTGGTTCAGCTTGAATTGGTTTAAACACTCAACTTACATGGGTTACTTAAAGGTTAAAGGATTAGTGGTTCTCGGTTGCTGCTATGATAGGTATATTCGTGTTGCCAAGTTATCATAGTCATGTACAACAATCAATTCATGTTGTGATTGATCATTGACCTACTGCACAGTGATCTTGATTACTATCCTTAGTGGCATTGATAAGCTATTCTCTGTATACCCAGGTTCGAATACGCCATGATGTTTATGCGCTGCAGCACATGCATGTGAGCGGCGTTCATTATAAATTACAAACTATGTACAAATGTATTATACAAAAATGATGTTACAATAACTCTACAGAACATCGTGTGTGTTGTTGTCTTTGTTGCTGATGCTGCTCATCAAATGCAGCGACTTGCTGTTCGACAAGATCCATCTCAAGCAACGTACCATGCATTGCCAAATAATCCTTGATGGCATGGATATCAACAAACAAGTCAAACTTGATGAGTCCCAAAAAGCTCCTTTCCATTGAATTGATTTCCTTGGGTGTGTAAACATGATCGATCATTGCAGCAACATCTTGGCTAGTCAATGATTGTTGTGGTTCGAGCATGAATTTTGAAGCAGCTACAATGGCAGCAATGAATAAACGATACGGCGTGTCATGATCACCACGCGCCAGTGGGGAAAGACTTGTCTTGAGCCGTTGAAGGTAAATTAAAGATACAAGACACACACTTGGCGGTAACTGTGACCGTTGGAATAAGTTGGCAATAAAAGTGGCCAAAGGTGGTAGTGGTCTTGCATATACACTGTTCATAGAAGCTGATAAATGCTGCATTGATTTACGTTTGCTGCTATGATCTCTTTTGCCCGTGCATGGTAATACCGATGTTGCTGTGGATGTCGTGAAAGCTACAGCAATGACAATGGTTGAGTGCTTGTCCCAATGATAACATGAAGTGATATACTTACATAATAAAGCTTCAGGACTTCTTGAGCATACGGTTGATATAGTGGGACTTTCTAACATGGAGACGAGTGGGGGTAAACAAAAAAAAGAAGGGAATATAAAGTAAAACTTGGTATTAAATGTATGGTGCATCGGCAACCGGGGGTGTGTGTTAAATGTAAGCGGGGGAAAGATAAGCGGGATAGTTATGATTGGTGATGATGGTTTGAAAAGTGGGGAAGAAACGGGATCCGGCATTCATCCGCACATCCTGATTTGGACAATGTTTGTTGTATGTGATGAAACAAGCCCAGACATATGCTTCAATGTCTAAAGGGTGTTTGTTGATTATGCAACGCTTTCCTTCATTGCTCCGCTTCCATCCGGATATTTTATTCACTACATGGGTGTGCTGTATAAGTGCATACATCCAATTCTTCACCTATATCCTTATACAATTATCATTCCGTTATCATCATCGATATGGGTATTAAAAGTGATCAGATGACTATAGTACGGGTGCATGTATGAAAAGCAACCACCAACCGTTTGAAAACAAAGCTGGTCGTGTGTAAATCACACAAGGTACGCCGCTGGGATCAGGTGTGACACGTGATGCTTCAGAGCCTTTGCTGAATACCCTCCAAGGAGTTTGGTTGTCAAACAATTCGGGACCCTGCATAGCACAACTGCTGCACATGATCTCCACCTTCTTTCTTTGCACCAACCACATTTCATGTCAAGCACATGGATGAAGCAGCGCACAAGCACACACATCATTTTCATTCGTGCCTGACAAGCGACAGCAGACCACCACTTGCACATGATATTGCTGCAATTTCACATCCACATTAGGTATTTCTCCTACTTTCAAGTATCATGGTTCTCCGATGATGGTCAAGTTTCCTTGTTCACTGATGGTGAGAGAAATAACTAATGGAGTTTCAACATGCTTTCCATAAAGGAAGAAGAATCTGGATTGCTTAACAGCCATATGGCAGTAACCATATTCGGATTAGATCACTATCGCCAATAAATGGAGATTCATCCAATGGGGCGTATCATCCAATGTGCCTTCCGTTGTTGGTCGATCCTTTCCCTTGGACCTGTTCACCACGATCCTGCCAACATTATGACATTCATTTCGCATTATTGCACTCATTTACTTCCTGTTATGATCACCCGTGTAATGCATCAAAACATACATCCCAGGTCGCTGTTTGCTGGAATTTTTCAACTTAGATTGGTTTTAATGAACCGCTTCATTGAGCGATGCTTTAGCGTGTAGTGTTCGTGACTCAGGGCAAGCCTATTATTGTAATATATCTTATTTATGTGAATGTTGCTAGTACACAATAGCACGAGTATCAAGCCAAAATGCTGGTGACGAGGTTGCACAATGGAAAAGAGTGAGTTGGTAGTTTGCATTGACTAGATTGGTTTCCTCCTTATTGTCATGTAGAAAAAAAGGCGCGAGAATACACTATGGCGCATGATAAGGAATAAATGTGTGTAGTGTCTTCATCTTTCACACCTTACGCTTTTGCTGTTATAGCAACTACTATCATCAGGTGATGATGCCTAAGATCAACATGACATAAATGTTCATTATATTTGGACGAGCCACTTTGTTGGTCGAGATCTAGGTACATGGACGATCGAATCCTCCACACGCTTGGTTTTAATGGATCTATCGTTAATTACCAAAGTATCTTGACAGGCCATGTCTCTGTGGTTCGTGTAACATGACTTTTATTAATGTTTTGGATGTGATGAATATAAAAAGAGAGATATGTTGGTACGATATGTCAACAACAACAACATATTCCCCTTCCAATCTTTTATATCAATCATGGTTTCCTCCACTTTCATTTCAGCTGCTGTGCTTGCAATCGCTGGTATTTCGCCCTGGTCGGCAATGGCTGCTCCTGTCAGCTCCGATGTGACAAGCGCTGATGGTGGTCCCCCTGGTGGAGACAATGGTAACCATTATGGCTGGTACAAGCATCATGAACATGATGGCAATCAAGATGGTGAGGATAATCAAGGTGACAATGGTAACCACTATGGCTGGGGAAAACACAATCACACGAGTGGTGATCAACCAGCTCCCAGTTCGAGTTTTGGTGGCAACCATCCTGATCCCATGCCTACAGCATCCATGTCAATTATGCCACTTCCATCCATGTCAGCATCACTTACACCATCCGCTTCATCAGGCTCTTCTACTCAATCAGCATCAGCTTCAAGCAAGCCATCTGCATCAGGCTCTTCAGCTGCACCATCTTCCTCAAGCTCATCTGGTAGTGGTTCCTCCAACTCCTCGGATCAAGATCAAATTGTGCAATTACACAACAAGTTCCGTTCTCAACACTCTGCTCCTGATCTCAAATGGAACGAAACTCTGGCTGAATTTGCTCAAAACTGGTCAGATGGTTGCAAGTTTGAACATAGCCAGGTAAGAATATGGCTTTAATATAATAGTTTATTGTATGCAAACAACTAATTCCTTGATGTGGGTTGATATAGAATGGAATGTATGGTGAAAACCTTGCTTGGAACTATGGTGATTGGGAAAAAGCCATTACTGCCTGGTATGATGAAGAAAAGGATTACGACTACAACAGCGCTAGCTTCTCCTCTGGTACTGGCCATTTCACTCAAATTGTTTGGGCTGATACCACTCAAATTGGTTGTGGTGTCAGTGATTGCTCAAATGGTCCTATTTACACTTGCAGCTACTATCCACCTGGCAATGTCCAAGGCCAGTTCAAGGAGAATGTCTTGCCAAATTAACTTGATTGTTAGTATCATCATGTATCGTTTGATATATTTGTATCAGTTCTATCCCCATATCATTCTTTAACCACACGCACACACACACAAATAAAAAACTGGATCCAAGAAAAGCTTTTCTCTCAGTGTTGCGTGCAAGATGCGATTTAAAGTGTTATTCTGATGTCATGTGCAAAGTACTTGATCTCCGATTCCAAAAATGGCTTTTGTGTCCCAAGTTGCTGGGACCCAATATTTGGGATCCTCGATTGCTTGCCTATATATCAATCTCCATTGAAAACTATACACGTGTTTTCTTCCTTCTTCCCTTTCTCATTGACTTCAGATCACACGTTCTATAAAGTAACAAGGAATTTATATGTGAATATTTCAAAGTGATTCAAACTATAACGCTAATGCGAACAAGTAGATCTCTGGTCTGGGTGACATGCTGATCGGGCGTTCTTCGTCACCGCTACATCAAACGCGACAAGAACATAGTGGTCCAAACTTACCGACCAGGATATACATCCTTTAACAGTACTTTGGTGGTGGATGTTGGCGGTGTATCCATCAAGAAGAAGTAGCAAGGTGTCTATGGGTCGGATACATTTGTCCAAGGAGTAGTTGATTCAGGGCACACAAAAGGCTGTATAGGTCTTGCTCCCCTTAGTTGCAAGATCGGTAGTGATAGTGCTTGTTGAACTAGGGTAAGATATGGAAATAACTATGGCGTTCATCCATCTCACATTGTCGCTGTTACCCCAAAGATGTTACATCCGGGAAAGAGCGGCCTGTCAAACGGCTTACTATAGCCATTCCTTTCTTGGCCCATCCTATAAGGACTGGTGTGTTCTTCCGCGTTACTTTATCGTGGCGTGCGGTGTCTCCTCACATGCCACCCACAAGGGAAAGGCTTGGAGATTGATCGAAGATGAAGGTAAGTTTTTACATAGGTGGATCGGTCAAGTTTATATATATCAATCTTATTTTGTATCATCTAGGAATCCTTTCCATCATTCGGCCAATAGTTGAATCACCTATAAATGCCTCGTTGGCAGGATAGGATAGAAAACCCAAAAAAAAGCAATAAAACACTATAGAAAACCCAAAAAAAAACAATAAAACACTAATGATAACACAAAGACGTTGCGCTGGTTTATTCATAGAGTTGATTCATTGTCTTGTAATAAAGGGGTAACTTGTTGAATCAAACACTATCACATGTTCTTACATTATCGTTGTTGTGGGTAATATAATGAAGCAACCATCAACAGTGAATATATTCAGTACATTTAAGCCAAATACTTGTCTTGGTTACAAAGAAAGTTCAAAGGATAGGGTAGTGTGTTTAAACTTTTAAATCTATGTGCACGGTGTTATACATTCACTTGCTGCTACTTTATATGTTGATGATAGGAAACCTGTTTTACATGGGTCATGTAAGGGTAAAAGGAGTGTAACAAGATCCTGTTGCTACTAGCATAATCTTGGCTCTTTCTTTTCTCCCCACCTCCTTTCCAATATGTCTTGTCTGCAATACACTGCTATCAACGATATACCCAACACAATCAAAGAAGTACGATGTCAGTTTGACAATGGTAAATATGTACTGGGTGGTGTTTATTGTTTTATGTGAACTTTATCTCTTATGCTATCTATCTCCATATGTCCGACATTAAGGTCTCACAAAGGATACCCAATTCCGGAGAGACCAACTGGAAAGCTTTGTACGATTCATCGACGAGAATCTCGTGGGATTGCAAGATGCGCTTCGTCAAGATTTGCATAAACACCAAGTTGAAAGCGCTGTTGGTGAAATCATACCCGTTCGTAACGAATGCGAGTTCATGATGAAGGTGCGTTTGAGTGACTGCGCAAGTATATCAATGAATTGACACTGTGTTGCGCAAAAGCACTTGGATCACCTTGTGAAACCAGACTACCCTACCAAGCACTTTAAGATGTTTGCAGGAGACAAGACTTTTGTACGCAAAGAACCCAAGGGTGTAGTGCTTGTGATCGGTAAGCTTCTTTATCCAATGTAGAAGGAGATGGTATTTATGGGATATTCTTCATATAGGTGCTTGGAATTACCCAGTAAGTTATACAACATACCTTGCCTAAGGCTTGGTATTGACTTTTATTCAATGTAGGTTCGTTTGCTTCTATTACCAGTGGTCGGTGCCATTGCTGCAGGAAACTGCGTAGTACTCAAGGTATATACATATGCATCAATAACATGTAGCATAACAACAATAACCAATGTATATTATGATAGCCATCTGAAGTAGCAGAACACACTGCAAATTTCATTACCACTCGATTACCCGATTACTTGGACAAGCGAGCTTATGTCATCATCAATGGAGCTGTTCAAGAAACCACCGTGTTACTTGGTGAGTGTCGATAGGCTTATCAGAAAGTATGCATAACTGACAAATGGTATAGAGCAAAAATTCGATCACATCTTCTACACTGGTAATGGTGCAGTAGGCAAGATTGTCATGACAGCAGCTGCCAAACACTTGACACCCGTGACACTTGAGCTTGGAGGAAAATCGTAAGTGGATTGTTTATGTCGATATCACTCTAAGGGTGCTTACTCCTCTACATCAGGCCAGGGATCATTGGCACTTCAGCCGATATGGATTTGACAGCACATCGACTGCTTTGGGGAAAATATTACAATTGTGGGCAGGTAAACTTTCAATACAACATAGCATACCCTTGGGAGAAGATGTCAAGATTGATAACATGATAATAGACATGTATTGCTCCAGATTACGTTTTGGTCCCTGAGAACAAGGTGGATGAGCTTATTGATGCCTTTCGCAGAACGTTGATTGAATTCTTTGGGGAGACACCACAAGAAAGCGATTCTTATGGCCGGATCATCAACGCAAGCAAGTTTGATCGACTCAAACACATGCTGAATGCCGTGGATTCTACCAACATCGTTATTGGAGGACAAATGGATCGTGAAGACTTATTTATCGCCCCAACAATCGTGAGCCCTGTGAATGCAAATGATCAAGTTTTGATGAGCGAGGAAATATTTGGTAGGTGCATAACGATCGTGATCATATAAAGCATACTGAAATGAGGAATATATGTATTGCAGGACCTATTCTTCCTGTTGTTCCCGTCAAAAACATGGACGAAGCAATTGGGATTGTAAATTCAAAGCAAGTAATTTGATGAACTTGTGTACGTCCTAGTACTAATATATCACAACCATCACTGTTTATACAGGGAAAAGCCATTGACCCAATATATCTTTACCAACGATGACTCTGAATTACAACATAGTAAGTGTGAAGGAGACAATGAGATTTGCAAGCAGCTCAAGTAGCATTCATTTATTCTCAAGTCATGGATAACACTATCTCTGGAGGGATCTTGGTAAACGATACACTGTTGCACCTGGTATGTTTGACAACATTTAATATGCAACAAGTTTATTGAAGGATAACTATAGCAAGAAACTTCATTGCCATTTGGAGGAGTTGGTGAAAGTGGAATGGGAGCCTATCATGGAAAAAAATCATTCGAGACCTTTACACACGAACGCTCAACTATGATTCGATCCACAGCCATGGAATCCTTGATGAAGGCACGGTATCCACCATACAATGAGAGAAAGTTTCAAATCTTGCAAGTGCTTGCTATTGGACTTCCTGCAGGTGTCAGTGGAAAGATAAGATCGGTTGCTAGTGTATGTGGTTCAATCTGGGAGGTGTTGTTTTCTGGAAACAGGCATAGCAAGTTGTAAGCCAATAAAAGTGAGAATCATGCACATATCAATATCAACTGAGTGACTTACCAGTCGGCTTTGTTCCTTCCTTGACAACATACAAAACATGTCACTGCGCTGTCTACTGAAAAGGCGACTCTTGACATGCCAACAATATCGCCATTATACTACTGATTTCTATCCTCGTCTCGATTATGCTCGTATTGCCAGCCATGCATCGTCGGTACAAGACAACATGCTGAGTCGAAAACACTGCCCTGTCGATGCACACCACATCAAGTCCTTGTATGAACGCCGACTTTCTGTTTATAACACATTGACTGATTTACGAGCAACACGCAACCAACTTTCTAAACAAGCCAAGCGAGCTACCACCAACAAGGCTACCAATGTGATAGAGACTGCCAAACGCGTTAAGCATGATATCAAACAGAGTGAAGCACAGTTAGCAGAGCTAGAAGAAGAATTGCTTGCATTAGCACTACAAGTTCCCAATGATACGCATCAAGATGTACCTTTAGATACCCCACGCGTGCTCAAAGTTGTTGGAAAACCTCGTCAAGAAGCAAAGTTACAAGATCACGTGACAATTGCACAACGACTAGGATTGATTGATTTCGAACAAGCAGCCATTGCAAGCGGATCAAGTTTCTATTATCTCCAAGGTTATGGTGCTTTTCTTGAAACAGCACTTGTACAATATGCAATGCACAAAGCAGCCGAACGTGGATATTTGGCAGTGATGACACCTGATATTGTACGCAATGGTATTCTGGAAGGATGCGGATTCCAACCACGTAGTGACGAGAGTTCGCAAATTTATCGTGTTCGAGGAGGACAAGACCATGAGCAATTATGTTTAGCAGGAACAGCTGAGATTCCTTTAGCTGGAAAGTTTGCTGGTCGACTTGTGGATGAAGCTTCTTTGCCTCAACGCTTGGTGGGATTTGGACATGCATTTCGAGCTGAAGCAGGTGGTCGTGGAACTGAAACCAAGGGATTGTATCGAGTACATCAATTCTCCAAAGTGGAACTCTTTGCAGTAACCACACCAGATCAAAGTGAAGCCATGATTAACGAGTTCAAGGAATTGCAAGAGGAAATGTATACTGAATTGGGATTGTGTTTCAGGTAAAATCAATCGATTAGGAGCATTGGGTGATAGGTACTTATGAAATGCTCATAGAATCTTGGATATGCCACCTGATGAATTGGGTGCAAGCGCGTATCGGAAATATGACATGGAAGCATGGATGCCTGGAAGAGAAAAATGGGGAGAGGTAATATTTATTCCATTGTTATCATGGTGCTTATCATTAACCATATCAATTCAATAGATATCATCCACATCCAATTGTACTGATTATCAATCACGACGACTCAACATTCGATATCGACCCACACATCATAGTGGAAAGAATACATTATTTTGTCACACAGTCAACGGCACAGCCATTGCAGTTCCCCGCATCATCATTGCTATTCTCGAAACATTCCAAAAGAGTGATGGTTCCGTAGAGATTCCTTCCGTATTAAGACCATGGTTACCAGGTCAACCCAAAGTGTTAGAATGAAATGGATATATATGAATTAAATGTATAATTGTTTCATGCTGGAAGTGACTCTATCAGTGTCTTGGAATGAACTATCTAGATTGGATGGTGTCGATGCAGCTGCTTGTAACTTTGCAATCTTGTTTTGCTTTTGTCGTTGTTTCGCCATTCTCTTCTTCTCTTGTCTTGTCAATTTCTTTTCTTTCGGCTTTTTCGTATCCTTGAATGTCGATTCTGATGGATCATGTTGTTCTGCAAGAGTTGATTCTTTGCGCGGTTCATTTAAACTTTCCTCGTGTTCCTTTGGTTCTTCATTCTTTGGCTCGTTCAGCTTGTCAGTAACAGAATCATTGTTCTCTTGATTGATAGGCTTTTCTTCTTGTTCCTCTCCAACATCTTGAGCTGTTTGCTCCTCGAATATAACGTCGATGACCTTGTTGGGATCACCCTTGTGTTTACGCAATAGTCGTCGTATCCTCCGTAGACTCACTTCAGGGCAGGATTGCATCACAACCTTTTCCTTGGAATCAATCGCATCCTCTTGCTCTTCTTGATGTTCCTCGCCTGTTGCCTTTTCATCTTGTTCATCCAATGATATCTAATATTCAATGAGTAAAAGCAAGTGTTCGTTGTAAATAGTCAACTCACCTCTTTGATTTCCGGTGGGCCTGAGAAAGGACCATCCATGTTACGAACTGAGCTATAATGTTCCCAGCTGTGGTACCTTAAAATCATGCAAACATTGTTAAGATCAAATGATTCATTCACCATCCTAATGTACTTACGCTATATGGAGTGTGCTCCTTTCTTCTTCTTCATTGTCAGTGCCATTGATCACATAACTAACAATCAACATCCCTAACAATGAGCTTAAATCCACATGATATCATCCTCCCCCTACTACATACATTAAGCCGGGTTGATAAACTTTGATGTCGACTCCATTTAATCGTGCAAATGCTGCAAGCTCCATGTTCCCACCATAAGTCCCATCTCGCTCCATACACGATACATGGTGCTCAAATGATTGATCATCTTCCACAAAGAATTGGTACTCTTCTTCATTGTCGCGTAGGTACTGACAAACCTGTTGCCGTACTTGTTTATGTTGTTTATCTGAACCGTGGTATTGATCTGATAATGCGCGAAAGAGACAGTTGCCATCCCCTGACATATCTTTGATGCAAAGTTGTAGTTGCTTCAGTTGTGCTTCAAGGTCTTCACCCGAGTCGAAATGCCAGGAGGTCTGCAAAGTGGATCGTATAAGTCATGGCGATCATCGATCGTGCACACACCATCTGAGAATCGTATTACCTTGCGAGCTCTTCGTTTGTTTTCTTTCTTGCCTACATAATCCTGTAAGCTTTTAATAAAGCCTTAAAGTTGTCTTTGTTACCTTTGCCATCTCCTGTTGACTTTTTGGAGCGCCTTCCTTTAGCCATAACGTGTGGATGATGTGATACAAGAACGGAATGTGGAAGGGAACTCTGACAGAAAGAATCTCAGCACATAAAGAGAATGCAATCCATTGCATGCTTTATTATTATTATTATTTATCAATCAGAATGCTTCTCAATAAACTTTTTCAATTCGGCTGTTCTACAAACATCTAATGCTGTTTGACCTTCACTATTAGGTTGATCTGCATTGCCACCATTTTCTAATAACAGAACAGCAGTGTCACCATGTCCTTCTTCGCATGCCAAATGCAATGGTGTATTTCCTTCACTATCCTTTGGATTCACTCGGCACTTAGATTCGAGTAAAAGCTTCACAATGGCAGTGTAACCATGCACAGCTGCACGATGTCTACATTCATTGAATGCGTCAATAATCCACTTTACATGAAAGCATGGAAAACTTACAATGGCGTTTGCTTAATGTTGTTCAGTTGATTGGCAGGAACACGTGGTAGCAGCAACTTGACAATCTCGATCCAATTTTTCGAAGCTGCATAATGCCTAGCAACCGTAATCGTCAATCACAGTTGTTAACGAGAACCAACAACACCACCAACACGTCACTTACAATGCACTTTGTCCACTCTCATTTTGTAGAGATGCATCAGCTCCATGATCAATAAGGCTTTGAACAGCTTCAATATGGCCAGAGGAAGCTATATTCTTTGTTAGCACAAAGAAAGTTAATCATGCCACGTATACACTTGCCAGCAATCATAAGAGGTGTCCAACCCGACTATGACGCAAAACATTAGTTATATAAACAAGCACAAACGAACGATATCTTACATCGTCAACAGCATTGACCGATGCACCGTGGTCAATGAGATATTCAATGATACTTTTATGTCCACCAGACGCTGCCCAATGTAGTGGTGTGCGATCGTCCTATCGTATCGGCAGTGATTAACAACGATTGACCGAGAATATTTGAGAATCAGTTTACCTCGTCTTTGGAAGTAGCGGCTTTAGGCTCCTTGTTGACCGTTTGCTGGACGACAAAGAGCTTGCCTTCGTAAGCTGCAGTGAATATGTTTAGCATAAAGAAAGAGTAATGGATGATCCGATGTTTCACACACCCACCCCGACATTATACTATGCACTTGGGTCTCTCTCCAGCATGGAAGATATTTGAGCCCTTTACATTTCCAGCTATTGAAACACTACATATCACCCTTACGTTGGTTAATAAATGGCAGGCTTCTAGATTGTTCATCTCGCAATGCGTTGTAGAATATGAGAGTCAAGTAGAAAATACATATTATAAGATTGTAGCCATCGTATCAATACAATTTGAGAACTATTTACATATGTTTTCGTAACCACTCTTGAGGATCCTCTACACCAACCAAGTCTTCAGCTATTTCAAGAAGATACTGCAGTTCTTTGACAAATGCAGTACTGGTAACAATGTATGCACTATAGCTTAAGAACGATGGATGAGTGATATCCTCGGAACTAAACTCCAACCTATGATTAAGCGATTGAAGAAACCGATCACGTGCATCTCCAGGTCCAATAAGATACGGTGGCAATGCCATCTTTGCTGACAGTGTCGTTGAAATCAATTTCATACTAGTCATAATGGATGCAATCTGTATACAAATCATATGAGATCCTTGTTGAATCCCATCATGCAATGATTACTTACATAATCGAGTCGCTCTCTCTGTAAGGTATTAGCCATTTGCTGACGCCAAGCGGGTCTTATATCCTCTAGAATATAGCCCTGAATGTATATTTTCAGCATGCAGCTATAGAACTTCCTTTTCGTTATTTAATACCTACCATGCCTGCTACTAGATCAGCCATAGAATCCACTGTTTCGAGTACCGCTTTGTAACGTTCAGCAGGGAATCGTCCTCGAAGGGGTGGTTCATAGGATGACAAGTGCATATAAGTTCGCTCTTCTGCAATTTGCCGCCTTAAATCCAGAGTAAGCCGTCGAAAGCCTTTCTTTTGTTCCTTGGTTGGATTGAGCATAGCAATCTCTGGCACCAAAAATTGTGACGTCAAGATGCCATAAAGTCTTCCCACATCACGCACTGTATGAGCAAGTGATTTACGCAGCTCAACACGAGCCATGATCGGTCTAGGAATTATGGAAAGAATAGCTGCAGCAACCACTCCGATGCACACAAGCAAGATACGCTAAATCAATCTCTATGGGTGAATAATGCTGATCATGCTTGCTTATTACTTGTATTATACCTTTCCAGCAATGGTCCACACTGGCGAATTCCCAGGGAATACACCCATCTTGTAGTTATATGTGTAAATAGCCACCTATCCAAAGCGTATGATTTAAGCACTAGAGTTCATAAACCAACATTTGAATAAGACATACCAGAGTCAGTGTGACTACTGTGAGGATGCAAAACATGCGTGTGGTTGGATTGGTCATGAGAATGTAGTAGAGGATGGAGTATGCAATAAATAAGACAACAGCAAGTCCATAGGGATTTCCTTGTGCAATTTCCCATACAACAATACCAAGCACACCACCTGCCACTGTTCCCAAAAGTCGCATGACCGTAGCATAGATAAACATTCCAGAAGCTCTACTCAACCAAATTTGAAGAATAATAAGAGCCCAATTGCCACGCCATTCCATGTACCATGCTGCACTGTTTGCTATATAAAACGGTAATGCCATCAACACAGTGCCAGCTGCTGTTTTCAATCCCATCATGCTGTTCGGAGATGCAGCCCATAAGATAGCTTTGTGGATAGTGTACCAGAAGCGTTCTCGACGTGAAGCAGGTGGATCCACATCAGGATCACGATAATACAGTTTGCCGGATGATGAGAGTACATAGGATGCTTGTTCGGTTGGGTTCTCAAGATCACCCAGCGCTTCGCGACGGGTATTGGTACGCACTAAAGTCAAGTCCAATGGATCTTCTGGTTGATGATGTTCACTCTCATTGGGCTTATTTGAAAAGAATCGTTTCTTCAGTGCCTTGACAGTAGGAAACCATAAGCGTCGTCGTGTTCTTGTTCGCTCAATTTCCTCAACAAACTCGAGAAGCGATACAATTCTCTGGGTATAATTCCTCAACTGATACCGATATTGTCCAAAGAGATGTAGGCTGCGTTCATGATGATTGAGTGAATGTTGAACAGCCAAAGGCCACATATTGTTATCAGCTTCTGAAGCCAATAGTGTAAGCATTTCTTTGAGAGATGCTGAGGTGGTTCTCTTTTCTCCAACAACATCATCGGTTGTGGAAGCACCCATGGTCTTGTTGATACATTGCTGGACATTGAATATACGTGGAAATGGCCATAAAATGCTGTTGAGCATAGATCGTGGTGGATTACCATGAAATGGACGTAGTCGTTCAATAGCTTCATTGGTTGCATTGTAACATGCTTCTGTCAATGGCTGGAACACCTTCTCCAATTCTCCAATGGCACCCTTGAGTGCATTTTGTTCAACTTGGGCTGATTCATCTTGTAGAATTTCTCGTTTGATGATTTGGCTAAGACCAATACCATATAACGATGGGCGCAACTCCTTGATCAATCTGGTAAGTTTACTGATATCTGATCCATTGAGTCTTGAATATAGAATATCACGATGAACTGCACGTTTGCAATCAATCAAGGTTAACATGCATCCCTGCAATCGATCATGAAGCGAAGGTAAGCTGGTAGCTACTGATGCTGGCGAAACTGTAAAGAAAGCTTCCGAGTGCTCCTTGAAGAATGTATTGTGTCCTTCAAGACCCTTCAAAAACACATTCATATAGTTGGTCATGCTGTCATCCGGCCATATAAATGCTGAAACTGCCAAAGATATTCCAGCGCCAACCGTAACTGGTATCAAGAATTGCCACTGCAAGATTATCGTTTAAGCATCATCAATGTCACCATGAATATGATTGTACACCTACCACAAGTGATGGATGGAAAGCTGGTGACAATGATGCATCGGTGAGAGTAAACTAATGCGTGATGTACAATTAGAATGTGTTATTCCTTATGGCACATAAACCTACCGCAAAAATGATCGCTGCATGGATACATGCAAAATTGGCTGTTACAATTTACATGGTCATTGTTAGCATCAGTTCATTGTTACAAGCTCTTTATGCTCTGTACCTCTTAGGACACCGAATCGGATGATTGTATTAATGTAGACGCCAATAAACAAAAACACAATGAGCACACCACTCGATTTGGGTTGAACCGGGTACTGAATGTTTGGGTCTCTAACCAAGTCTGCACAATAAATGCCTGATATCGTTTGCTGTCAATAATAACGCCATCTTTTCAAAAAACAAATAACACACACCAAGTAATGAATACAATGATGCAATGAGTGCGCCTAGCGTTCCATAAATAACATCCTAAAGCTCTATATCAGATTCCTTTCTGTTCATTGTTCTCCCGCTCCACGGTTAATATTTCCAACCCGACGCTTACTCACTTCAAATACGACACCAAAAGTTCGTGCAGGAAAGAAAAAGACAATCACAATGGTACATAACAATGATCCTTGTCCAATGCTATTTCGGCAATTATCACTCAGTGTCATGATGGAAGCAATCATCATGGCAAGTGCTTGCTTGACAGGTTTTCGCCATGTCTCGAAAGGGGGAATCTTGATATTTGCTATCCAATCACGCACAAATTGCTTTACATTTGCATTTCTTGGTCTCGGTGATGGTTCTCGCTGTACTGGATCTGCATTTTGTGTAGGAGTAGCATCTTTGCGCTTGCTCATTGCTACAAGCAGAGAGCAGTTGTTATAATACGGAAAGGATCGTTTGAGAGAAAGAAAAAGAGAAATAATCTGGCTTGGTGGTGTAGGTGCCAAAAGCCCAACTCCGAGGTTTCATCCGTTTATGATGCATGATTCGCTCAATTCCACACCTTATTATTTGTTTGTCCGTCGCAACATCAACTGTAGATATACTTGCAGCAAAAGGGATATAGCTTTCGCCTTTTGATATCATTCGTTTTATGCTCATGCAAACGTGGATTGATGTGATCTAGGTCAAATTTCTCATTTCACAGCCAATGTATGTTCAATTCAAAACATTAAATCAGTAACTAAAACAAACAAGAAAATGCATTATACATGTAGCAAGTGGATTAATTCATGCAGCAGACACCTTGAAGTGAGCAGGCATCTTGTGCAACAACTCGCGAAGCTGATCATGTGGTATTGGTGACACATGAAAAGGACCAAAAGAAGCTCCGAGATTGTCAGTTGCTGCGCGTTCTCTCTTTCTCTTTCCCTCCCATTTTAATATGACGACTCAAAGCCAAATAGCCAATCGTGCCTTCGTGGATGAAGGAACACTACGACGGCGTCTCGCATCGATGATCAAACAAGAGCATGTTATCCCAATTGATTTACGTATTTTGCTATCAAAACTGACATGATCATCTCATTGCTAATAGCACTGGGGATGTTACTTCTCTTTCTGTGGATGCCATAGGTAAACAATCAACACATGAGCATAAAGAGAAATTTGGTATGGCTAATATGAGACTTTGTAGTTTGCCCAACCAACTCTGCATTACAACCAGGTGGAGGACGTAAGTGTAGTATATAAAAAAGCATTCTGCTGCGCCCTGTTTTGCTGATTTCACTTACCAGATACAGTAAGTGGGCAGGTTCATGCGTAAGTATCAAGATGATCAAGGATCCAAAATGCAACAATACGGCTGAGAATGAATGAATGAATGACATTTTCAGCAAAGGGGGTCCAATGCTAACAGAAGCCTGTCGACAATTACACGGTTGTCAACCAGGGGTAATGTAGAGTGAATTGGTGATATGTTTATGTGAGCATAGAGTATGCTTACACATCATTTATTATATAGGAAGCGAGATTGACTAAAGGTAGGATATTCACGATAGCTTATGATGATGATCTGATACTCATTCTTATCCTCAGGTTTTTTGCTTCCTGCCAAATGTATGTTGCATGAATGGAGGGAATATGCACATAATAATAATAATGGGAGTAGATGTGATTCATACGGTGGGTTCGAGGAACAATGAAAAGCAAGTTTTGGCAAATTGCTACCGTCATGCTTTGGAACTATGTCAGCATCACAGGATTCGTACAGTAGCCATTCCATGCATAGCAACAGGAGCTTTCGGTTTTGATCCTGAAGATGCTTGCAAAGTTGCATTGAGTGTTGTTCGTGCCTTTCTGATGATGGATATTGCATTTGGGCGCAACTCGGTATGTTGGGAGATGGGGTGGATCTTATATGTTTGTTGGTATTCACATGCTACTTTTTTTATTCTAGTTTGATCGCATCATTTTTAGTACATTCTCTAATAACGACACTACTGTATATCGAGGTAGGTATAGGAATATAATGGATAATGATTGAATAGCAACATTGACTGTGGATACTAGAACTACTTCCAATCTATTTTCCCGGTTATTCTTGAATGTCGAATATAATGAACTCATACAAGCGAGGCGAATATCTCTATCATGAACAGCAAATAACAATAAACACAGTATGATACATTGTCTTTACATCAAACACCTCTTTCACATCGACCATGTTTCACGTCGCAACCATTCCGCGTGCTATGATATCACGGACCTTGTTACCTAGACCACTGCAACGGACATTTCATGCAACAGCTTTTACCTGTCGTCGTAGCAATATTCCAAAGACACCAAGCGTAGAACAAGCTGTTCTCAATATTCTTCACAACAGTCCTACACCTACACCACCGGAAAACGGCACTCGCTTGATCTTGAGTTGTCTTGCTCGCAATGAACCGGGTGTCATTAGTCGTGTTGCTGATATCTTGCAATCCAAAAGCTTCAACATTGAATCGCTCGTTGCAGCACATACGGAGATTCCGCACCTGAGTCGCATGACCGTTGCGTTAAATGGTGATGAGAACCAGATTCAACAAGCTAAAAGTGAATTGGAAGAGTTGGAACCCATGTGGGCAGTGCTTGACTATACACATACCAAGTTGGTGGAACGTGAGCTACTTTTGATGCGTGTTTCAACGGCTGGTCCAGAAGCATATCAATCTCGCTTTGATGAAGAGTGGAAAGATGAAGATGATGATAATGACTTGATTACAGCATCCAGAAAATTACGAGAGACATCATCGCATTTGCGTGCACTCACGGAACTCACTAGTCTCTTTGGTGGTCGACTCTTGGATGTATCATCTGATTCTGTCATTATTGAACTTTGTTCCAAACCACATCGCATCTCGTCCTTTGTCAAGTTATGCAAACCATTCGGAATCATTGAAGCTTCGAGAACAGGTAATAATGGGATCTTTCTTTATTATGATCATGATGATCACTTACTGTTTAGCTTCTTAACATACACATGATAGGTGTCATGGCTCTCCCACGCTCTCCACTCTATGATGATCTCGACAAGAATGAAGAGGAGGAATTATATCAAGTTGATGCAACAACCCTTCCACCTGGATAAATGATAATATTACCCAAAACCTATAGTATCTGCTACTAGTACGGGGTCAAATAGTCTGAGTGTGGTGTGCGTCAAATAAATGATCATGCCAATGCTTACTACTATGAGCAAAAAAGAAAACTCAATGAAATCATTAGTCTATGAATGCTATCGACAGAATGTAAATAACTGTCTTTGGTGGTATTTGGGAAAGAGTGAGTGAATGAGATCTCCTTTGATATATATACATATAACCTGTCATCTTACCCCTTCCTTTCCCCTTTGTTCTCGACTTAAAAAGTCGCCATGAATATATTTACCCAGAAAAGAAAGCTGCTTCTGCCTCGGGAACGCAGGAACACTTTACTCCTGACCTGTGGCTGCTCCTTAAGTCCCGATCCACCATTGGCAGCAAGCAAGCATTTCTTTCTTTCTTTCTACTACTGCTTGTACTTTGTTGTCTTGTTTTCTACCGCTTGATTCACATCCACCCTCCCGATTCAAAATTTCAGCAGCATATCAATCAACGACCATGAATGATGAAGATAATCACCGAGGTTAGACTTCATTATCGACAACATCACATCAACATTGATACTTGAACTGACACATCACATGCACATTTGATTTTGACAGCTGAAATGAAATGCGGTGCTAATGGAAATACGGATACTATATGTTCACCAAAACATGATGATGTCTGGAAAAATGGCACATGGTATCAAATAACATGGAATCCAAGGTATTACCCACCATCACATCCACCCCTTTTCTTTGCGGACTTATTGTTTCCTCTGTAGCTATCCGACCTATGCTGCTACAGTAAGGGGAATGCATGATACCTATGTGCAACTGGAAGACTTATGATTGCATCATTTTTTTTATTTGATCAGTCTCTTTTAAATATTGTTTTATATCGGGTGGAAAACTATCAAAACATTCGACTTAAAGAATGGAACAACGTGAGCTCGAGCAAAGGAAGCTTCCCAGTACAAGTGGATGATACATGGTTTCCGGAATCCTCCTCTTCTACCCCAAGTGATCGATTATTGTATCTCGTTGGTCCCGATATTGAAGATCCTGATGAAGAAATGAATAATCGGTTTTCAGATTATCCAGCACCTGTTTCCATGACCGTTGAACGTAAGTAACCAATCGATATTTAATAATCAAAGCATGTGTGTGTTGCTCACGTATTATATCTACTACTACTACTACTACTAGGGCCCAATACAAATTCGAAAGAAGCAACAGTACAAGGAGTGGCGGCAAATGATCATTCTGCATCTAATTCAAGTAACCAGCAGCCTGGATTGCAGCCATGGTTAATTGCTGTGGTCGTTATTTGTTGTGTTGCAGCAGTGGCGGCATGTATTGCTATGATATGGGCGATTCGACTAGTACGAAAACGCAAATTAGTGGGTGACGAGAAAGGAAGCTTTGATCCAGGTACATGGCATATGAAAAACAAGTTTCCAATAATTATCTGACATTCATTGCGATGTAGGCACTGTTATTGTTGGTGATGGAGGAAACGATAGTCAACTGATGATGGCTTCAAGCAGTATGCCACCTTCATCTATTATGTTGGCTGCAGCTGCTGGAGCAAGTAACAATCCAATGATGCATACTTCACATCATTCTTTGAGAGATAGTAGTTATATGCTCCCACGATTTGCACCAGATGGTTCAGTAAGAAGTACATTACGATATGGTGAAATTGTACGACCCCAGTCATGTAGCAACATTTCCACCCGTTCAGATGCTGCAACGCCACCCATCACATCCACAGACGCATTAATGATTGCTGATACATTTCGTCAACGTATGCGAAGACCTGACTGGCAACAACAAACACAACAACAAGAACACGAAGATGAAGATGAAGCATGGGAAAGCAAACGAAGGCAATTAAGTGAAGAACTATTGAAGAAGGAGCTTGCAGCTGAAGGGACATTGATGAAAAAGGTTGGCAAACGAGCTCATTTATTGAGCACCCTTGTGGATGAAGAAGAAGAACAACAACACCATCCTCCTCCTCCCAGAAGTAATACTACTAGTAGTCATATCCATTATAATACCTAGATACCTTGCCTTTCTCTCATCTTTTTTGTACATTTACAAAATAACCCATGTTTCCGCTGTATCCTCCTTGATCACTTTTTATTGGGTTGGTAGGGGTAGCTAATGTTTCCATGGATGCATTCTCTCTATCATATTTGTATTCTACGACTTGCAAAACTTGCAGACCAAGACCTTGACTTGAGCAGTATCCCCTTTGACCCTTTTCTTGACGATCTCCTGCGTGCAGTATTCCAGACGCGAAACATTGGACTGATTCAAGGTGCGTTGGAAAGCATTGGTCAATCTCATGGCAAGCATCTTGGAGACAAAACGCATCGGCATTTAGCATCAGTATGCCTTGATCCTGGTTATCGCTGGTACAATCAAGCGACACTATTGAAAACCATCGAGACTCGATTCCCACATGGGATTTGCAACTTGAATTTATCGCATAGTAATACTATTACGGATGATCACATGTTCAGCTTGAAACAATGCACCAACTTGCAAGTACTTGATCTATCGTACACGGCTATTACTGACGCGGGAATCGCGACATTGGCGCGTATCACCAAACTCAACGAATCACATTTGGGATTAAAGTGCCTGAAGCTATTAGGGGTAGCAGGCAATCGTCTCTCCGATCGAGTGTTGAAGCATTTGGCAGGCATTCGATCCTTACAGGGGATGGACTTGTCATACACAACTGCTATCAATGCAGACATTGCAACATCGTATTTGGCAAGGTCAGGTTATGCAGTGCTGCCAAAGAGGATCCATCAGCTGATCGGTTGGGATGATAATAGTGGTTGCCAATGCAAGATACCCATTCACAATAGCGAGTTGACAAGATTGATGCAAATGACTCTTTACCCCGCAAGAGCACCGGATCTGAAAACAAGGAGAGAAAGTAATATCGGAACATCTCATCTATGTCTTTTCCGACAACACGATCAATGCAAGAGAAATGCACCTGAAATGACAACAAAACATAGTGCAACAGATCTGCCAGCAAGAAAGAAACAGCGACGTGAACAGAGTTTAGAAAATTATTTGCTTGTAATAGAACAGGAAATAGGGTTGTCTTGATAAATAACCTTGTAACCAACTAAATTCGGGTTTCAATCATAATATTCTGAATCCATATGAAATGATTAGTCATGCAATTGCTTCCAGGCAGGGCAAAAGGGTTTATATGCAATAGTGGATACTAGATTGTGATGAGTGGAGTGAATGACAAGTGTAGTGAATCCTTATCAATGGCTACTACTGTACATGAGATATGTATATGCATTGCATAGGGTGAATCGACGTTTCATCCTTATTGTATATATAGATATAATCTGTCACTTGGAAAACAAAGGGGTTAAGTTTGAGCTCAGCGTTGAAAGTGGCCTGAGACTAGCATGTGGGATAAAATATTGATGTGTGAATGAGTGTGCATGTTCCCGAAACCAATTAAACGAACGAGTTATTATTGATCGTGTTCCTGAATAAGATAATCATTTAGTTTATCTTTCTTGTTCCCATTTCTACTCATCACTCTTTCAACAACGTTCACCCTGAACATTCCACCAATATATCATCTTATAAAATCGTGCATATTTATGGTGGCGCATCCTCAAAGAGGCAACAAGAGTAATTTTGGAATTAAGGCTTCTATTCCTTGGTGCAACCCGTTTTTACTCCTTCCATATTCGTCACCTTTCCTTTCTCTTTTCCAATCTTGCCAATTTATTCGATTCGCAGTCAATGTAAGTGGTCGGGAGTAGAGAGGAGTGGTGTGCAAGCACGAGAATCAGGGGAATTCAAGGAGATTGACCTTTATATACCTTCTTTTTTCAGAACGTGTGTGTGTGTGTATATAATTCAACATGTTGCCCTCGGAAACCACAGACGAAGACCTTCATTCCCATGTGGAGACAATGACAATACGTTCTGAAGAGTCATCGATACAACAACAACCCCAGTCGCCTATACGACGAGGACAACGACCTACAGCTAGTACTCGACGAGCTTCTCGGTTACTTTATGCCGAGAAATATGGGCTCAACTCGCCTGTAAGCGATAATGAATCCCATGATGATGAACCATTGGGACAAGCCATGAAACGTATGAGTCAAGGGATCAGTAACCAAAGCATTGCAGCCATGGCAGCAGCATCATCACGACCCATTTCTGTGCGCAACATTGCAGAAGTCAATAATCCAGCACGACCCGCTCAATTTGTGAAACCTGCAGCATCACAGAGTACGAGCTTAAATGGAGTGGGTGCCATACCTAGCGATATGCAAGATATTCAAACTTTATATGAACACTTTCAACGCAAGGTGTATATGGAAGGCTATCTTAATCGGATGCATGACTTGACAGCGGAAGGTCGTGTATGTAATGATCGTACTTGGGTATCTCGTTATGTCGAATTATGTGGACCAGTCTTGATGCTATGGGATTCGAATATGACCCATCATGATACCACTACTGCTGATGATGATGATCAACAACAACAACATGAACGACTACCAGAATACATGAATATCACCGATGCACATGTGGAAGGTTTATCAGATCAACCATTACTTTTCAGTGTCAATTCAGCGGGAGCCAATCGATTCTATTTCCAAGCTCCTGATCAACCTACTGCTGCTAAATGGATATGTGCTATTCGATTAGCATGCTTTGAAGGAGCACGGATTCATGAGATTTACACACGACGATTCATTTCCCGATCAGCATATTCAGATGTTCTTCTTAAACGACCTTCCAAAGTTGAAGGCTGGTTACAAGTACGATTGCCTGGTGATACTGGATGGAAAAAATATTGGGCCGTGGTGACCGATCGACGTATTGAAAAAAAGCTGTTCGGCAAAAAATCAGTTCCTACACGTGGTCAACTCATGTTTTATGAGACCAAGAAAGCCAAGCACCCCGTCAAATCGATTGTTAATGTGGTGCAAGCATATACTGTGTACCCAGAATCACCGCAGCTTATCAACCATGCTACTCTAATGAAGGTGGAAGGCAACATTTACAACGTATCACCCACTACTGGGGAACAGCATCTCTTTCGTACATCAGCAGGAGTTCTTGTCATGGCAACAGATGCACGTGTATTAGCACAATGGATGGTGGGCACATTTGATGCCTTCAAACTCTATGGTCGCCCTTCCAAGTTATTGGATGATCCAAGCTCTACTCAATCTCTCAACTTTGGCGAACCATCTTATGGTATCAAGAATCCGCAGTTGTTTTTGGATTTAGCAGATGTGATGCATGTCAATGTTCTTGGAGAAACTTTATTGGATAACAAGGTGGCATTCACTACTATTCTTGAGAACAAGCAACGTACTACAAGAAATCGACAATCCGTGGCTAATATGATGGGTCCTCGTACAAACAGTATGCCATTGATTGCTGGTATTCAAACTGGTGGAGCACCAGTACCAGGTCCTGCTTCACCTATCAACAATAACAACATGCGTCGTCGTACACTTTCCAGCACTCATTTACCACAGCAACATCAACCATCACTTGCTAGCCCTTCATCAACTCGTCTTTCTACCATTCCACAAGGTCGCCCTCGTACCCAACAACAGCAAAAACACCACACATATGCAAGTGATGATAGTTCTGAAGAAGAAGAAGAAGAAGAAGAAGAAGAAGAATCCAGTGAAGAAGATTCAGTTTTACATATCAAGAAGCCTTCTACAGCACATGTAAAACAACAATCATCAACCACACATACATCAGAATCATCTGCTGGTAGCACTGCTCCAACTACACCAGCGGATCGTCGTCGTTCTGAATTAGCTTTGCCAGAAATATCAGAATCAAATGATTTTGCTTCTTCACTCTTGGGCAACTTTGATACGAAGAAAGAGGATCCAGATGCTTCAGAACAGCCTTCTAAATCATCACCACCACCACCACCTGTTCATGGCAACATAGCACCTTTGAATTCAACAGCAATACGTCGTGATAGTAATGCTTCTCACAGCACGTTAACAACAAGCAGCAACAGTAGTAACAGCAGTAATACAAAGAGCAAACAAAAAGGAATTGCAACTCCAACACCTGGCAAAAGTACTTCTCGCCCTGGTTCTTCTCTTGGATGGGGACAACGATCATCGACGATGATAATGCCTTCTGACAGCGATAGTGAAGATAGTCATTCTGTAATCAGTAATTCAAGAGCACCTGCAATGACATCACGTGCTACATCTCGACCTGGATCAGCCATGAGCAACACAGGTTGGAATCGAAGATCATCTGCCATGTTACCTCCCAACAGCAATAGCAGTGGTTCCAATCATAGTCATGGTGCAATGAATGGAAATATGAGTCGTACAAGCATTCACAGCATGTCACCTATTGGTGGTGGATCATCCGATGTGAGTGGTGGTCATGGATACCCACAAATGCCTCGCAACAATAGCAGACCTTCACTTGTTGATGGAAGACGCAGTTCGAGTGGAATTTTATTACAACAACAATGGGATGCACCTCAAGATTCACCGCAACAACAACAACAAAATTTCTTTCCTGATTATTATTATCCACAACCACACAATGTGGATGATGATGATGCACCTATTATTCCACAATTGGGCACTCACTTTGCCACCCAAAATAGTCTTCTCGACATGTATCGACCTGATCAACCCCCTGCAAGAATGCAAGAAGAATATGCACGTGCGAGTGGCCAACCTTTGGTGAATTTCTCAAGTAAACCAGTCCAAGATCGTTCAGGATTAGTGGGCATGATCAACAATATCGAGAGTGAGAAACGTGAACGAGAAACATCAAGAAGTAAAACGATGGAAATGGATAAACAACATGCTCTTGAACAAGAACGAGAACGATACCGAGAACAACGTCAATCCATGATGATGTCGTCACCTGAACCACCCATGGTACCACAGCAGAATCGACAATCCATGATGATGATGGGTGGTTATCAGAGTCCAACACCATCTTCATCACAAATGTCTCTCGCTGATCAAATGCAGCCCATGATGATGCAAGCACCTGTAAGTTTGTCTATATAGAGATGTAATGAAATAAGGTAACTAACGTGGTATATGTAGATGATGGGAGGACCACAGTATGGAATGATGATGGTTGATCCAAGAATGTCCATGATGGATCCAAGGATGATGATGATGCAAACACCACAAATGATGCAAACACCCATGATGATGGATCCAAGGATGATGTCCAACATGCCAATGATGTACATGATGCAAACTCCTTATGGTCCACAGATGCAACCTACCATGTACTACAATCCAATGATGCAAGAAACAAACAAAACCACAGCTGCAACGGATGAAGATGATATTCCTCTTGGATCACAACATCGTCGACGTAGTAACGCCAACTTTTATTAAACAACGCCACAACATTTCAACACGCCATCCTGCATTTCACTCTTTCACACAAACACGCCATCTACAACTCATACACAAACACACAGATATCTGCTTCATCTCAAGAGGAAGGGTATAATCTAGCCAGCTTGATATTCTTTTTCTTTTTACTGTACAGTTTTTTTTTTCTTCTACAAAGTCTCTATTTCCTTTCTCCTTTCATCCTCCCAAGGCTGTAGCTGACAATGATGCGAAACCTGGCAATCCACCATTCTAATAAAGCCTTGCGTATTAATACCAATGATCATAATGGCCATATTGTCGTGACACTTACCGAAAGAGGACATGCAAAAGATGTGGATCCTGATAGGTTAGGATGGATAGTGACAAAGAGAACACGTGCTGCGAGTTGTATATTGTAATCCACATGAATATCACTTTGTTCCCCACCATATAATCCACAATCGGTTAATAAAGTGTTGAGCATAAGCGAAGAAGAGGGCGATTGCGTATTATAGCGGATAGTAAAAGGAAATGTGAAATTGAAGTCACTGTTGGTAGGAATCACTTGTTTGCTCAAGAAGCCTGTGCCCAAATCAGCTCTTTCGCCATCCGAAGTCGGAATAGTGGCCTATATTATATATGAGAGATGAATGATTTGCAATGTGGGATATGTCGGGTACAACCAACGTACCGTGGCTTGCATATCGGATAGATGGATGGGAAGCACATTCGGGTTTTGAACATTGACAACCAAGCCAATATTGATATCGAATTCCGTGCCATTGTATGTGATCTGCGTTTCGTTACTGCCGGGTGAATTGGTCACATCAAGCACTTCCACCGTAGGCATCTTGAATGAACCAAGTATTCCACCAATCACAATGATACATATGATAATGCCAATGATAATGAACCATACAATGTAACGTGCCCATACAGGCAAGCAGCATGCACAGCACAGACATCGGCAGCACTTGTTGCGTTCAGTAAGTGGGGGTCGTTGTCGTTTCTTATTGCCTTCTTCATCAAGTTGATATTGCTTTTCATTATAATGCGCTGGTGGTGGCGGTGGTGGTGGCAATGTTGCTGCACTAGATGCAGGTTCTGTCGTTGGTGGTTGTGGTGATGATGGCATCTTATAGTGCACTTTCAAGTTGGAAAAAAGTGTAAAGAGAAAAAAAAATATCGGGGAAAGAGATTGATAATAGACTAGTTGCGATTCACCTTTTATATGAGAAAGAAAAAACGAGACACACATATCATTATCGCGACAAGGTAAAAAGGGATCGGCCCGACATACCGTATCCCCCGTTCAATCTTTCTTGGTTCCACGTGTGCCACCTATATACACACGATCTTTTTTCTACTCTTGTTGCTGCATGTCTAGTGCAGGTTTCAGATTTATCGAGTCTAAACTCGGTGCACGTTCCCATTCTTGTTTCTGGTTTCCGGCGACATGCATATATGGCTAACTGGCGTCATGGTCATTTGATCTCATTTGACTATCACAACTGATGAATAAATTCAATTGATAACAATGTATCGGACCCATTTCAGCCGACAAACAGCATCGTGCACCATTGCTTTATGTGCATTGATATCAGGGTGAAAGGAAAAAGGGGGCTTGCATTATCTCCAAATGCACAGCTCAGGATGTCGGACTAGTGAGATCGGATCGCCAATTGGTTACTTTTTGGCAAAGAACAAAAGGAAATAGAACACCGCGAATAATAATGAGATAAAAGAGCGGATATGGATGGATCAGGAAATTGCTGCATCGCACACATTCGATGTATATTTTTTCTGACACTTTGCAATTGATAGCATCAACGGTAGCACAACATGGTCCGATACGTTGGATTACACTGCGCATGTAAAGTATGTACATTTTGTCCTCGGGTTGGGTCAAATCAGATCTAGCTATAGATGATGTGTGTACTACCATGTTCTTTTTTATGTCAACTAGTGTCCGCCATAAGCCTAAAAATAAGGGTAGCAGGTCTGGACAACAAGTAGGCATGACATAGCCCCCCTTTTCTTTCTTTCTTAATTCCTCAACCTCAAACACAACTCCTTCTTTTACACACCATCATTATCATCATGACAGTAATAAATCATGTGGTTATGTGGAAAAGATAAACATGTGGTGTCATGTATTAGGGGAGATGATTGTTTCCGATAACCGATATAAACGCAGGGATCAAGAAAACGCCAAGCAAACCCAATTATGAAAATTGCTTTTGTGGAGAGGGGTAGGTGGCTGAACCAAAGCAGAGTAGACGACTATGATGATTCTTTGTTTGCTTTGATTTTGTGTACTTGTTTATATAAAAGGTAAACCGAGATTTTCACTGCATATTGACAATCCTATCCGCATGACTTACAATGGTGCGTATTATATCTTTCATGCCAAGGGTTCCAAATAGTGTGAGAAGAAATGACCAAATCAGATGACGATATCCATCTCAATAGCGCGAATCCATCAAAATTCATGCATCAAAGTGTGAGACATGTAGTATAGTGATTGTATTGAATATGTGAGTGTGTGAGTGAAAGAGAATCGAATGTTGGACGATAGACTCGTTTAGCTTTGTGTTACTCCAGCCACAGACCTATTCACATTCGTGAAGCAACATTGTCCAGCGAGATTATGCGCCGCAGCCTAGCAACCAGCTTTTCTCCACCACCACTTTTCTTTCCTCCACATACACTTTTCGAATGCTCAAAGTCCTCCAGCGTAAGCTCGTCGTCGTAGGCGATGGTGCTTGTGGTAAGACCTCTTTATTACTATACTTTAACAATCGCCAATTCCATACGGTAAGAAACAACATCAGAGCGTTGCCTAACAACACATCACCCATGCACTGATCCTTATTGACACTCCTACTCATAGGCACATATACCCACAGTCTTTGAGAATGCTGTAAAGGATTTCGAAGTAGATGGTCAACATGTCGAGCTTGCGTTATATGATACTGCTGGTATATATTGATATAATACAATCTTGCTTAATCCTTCACTTTTTCACACACACACACACACACACAATGATGATCTAGGCCAAGAAGACTATGATCGCTTACGACCCCTTGCTTATCCTGACACACACGTTGTCTTGATTTGCTTCTCAGTTGATATACCCGATTCACTTGATAACGTCAAAGAAAAGGTGAGTAAGGGGGGTTGATTTATGCAATACTGGCTTCTAAAGCATGTTTGTTTGTAGTGGGTGCCTGAAATTCTCGAACATTGTCCCAATGTACCTTATTTATTGGTCGCATGTAAAAAGGATGCTCGAGATGATCCAGATGTGGTGAGCCGTTTGGCGAGCATGTCAGAAACACCCATCACCTATGACCAAGGCGTAGAAATGTCAAGCAAGATAAGTGCAACAGGATACATTGAATGCTCTGCTAAAACGGGCGAGAATGTCGACGATGTTTTTACCCAAGCTGTGCGTGCAACTGCCGAGACTGATGGCAAGAAGAAGAAGGAAAAGTGCCTTGTGATGTAAAACAAATCAGAATACCATATGGAACCATTGCTATCACCACCACCACCTCCTCCTCCCATTACACCACGCATCCCTTTGATATCTCTCTCTCCCTGTATCCATTATTTCAAGTATAAAGAATTGTTCGTGTACAAGTATGCTATGTATTTTAAGTTTACAAGTCTATTTCTTCTGATCTGGCAACACCTTTCCTGGGTTCATAATGCCTTTGGGATCAATAGCTTTCTTGATTGTCCACATTAAATCGATCGTATTATCTCCGAGCTCTGCACGAAGATACTTTTTCTTGCCAAAGCCAACACCATGTTCACCCGTAATTGATCCTTCCATACCAATGGCACGTTGAATAAGGTTCTGGTTTAAACGTGTTGCTTCCTCGAATTCCTCAGGCTTAGTTTGATCAAACACAATGAATAAATGGAAATTGCCTTTAAAGGAATATGACATGTGTCAATTGACAGACAATATGCAATAGCATTTATGCAAGCTTACCATCACCAGCATGACCTGCAAAGGGACAAGGAAGAGATGACCCTTGTACATCTTTCTTGGTTTCATCAATCAACTCGGGTAGTCGCGACACAGGAACCACCACATCCGTTGTCCATATAGATGCATTATCTTTGAGCATAGTAGCTGCCCATAAGCAAGTCTATAATAAACACACATTGATAAATAGTACAATACAAATTACATTATAAGAACCTACCTTACGACCTTCCCACAGCTTTTCCTTCTCTGCTTGTGTTGTTGCATACTTAAATTTACCGCCACTGTGTTTCTTGACTAACTCAGAAACCACCTTGATCTCGTGATCGATTTGTGCTTTAGATCCAACAAACTTGAAAAAGAGCGTAGGCTTTTCCTCATATCCGAGACTTGGATCAGATAATTGCACGGCTTTCATCATTACGTCATCAAGTAATTCTACTGCACCAATCTGGACACCAGCACGCGTCAAATCAGGCACCACAGCAGCTGCATCACGAATGGAGGGGAAATCACAAACAGCCACTATCCATTTCCCTGATTAAGTAATATGGATTGGATAGATAATATACAACATACCGGTTTCTTCTTCAGGGCGTACAGCCAACTTGAGCGTTGCTTCTGTAACAATACCAAGCGTGCCTTCTGATCCAATGAATAGCTTAGTCAAATCATAACCAGCCGACGATTTTCTATAACGAACATGAATACAATGCCAATAAAGATATGCATCTATGGAATAATTATGTACCTTGGTCTTTGGCGTGTCTTGACAACTTGTCCATCAGGCATTACAACTGTCAAATTGATGACCCATTCACGCATGGTACCCCAGCGTACAGCATTGGTACCTGAACAACCTGTGCCCACCATACCACCGATACATGCACTATACATTTCGCCAATATTAGTTACCAGCACCATTTCAGCAATATTACGCATACCCTGGTCCTGGGTCCATTGGGAAAAAGAGACCATGTTCCTTCAACTTGTTATTGAGATCTTCCCATTGTATACCAGGTTGAACCACGATATCCAAATCATCGGGATGGAATTCGACAATGTTATCCATGTGCTGGGTAAAAGATATACAGATGCCGCCTTGGGGTGCTGTGAAATGGCCTTCAAGAGAGGTACCACCAGAGAATGCAATGATCGGAACACTATGTGATTTGATAAGCATACCATTATTCTACATCCTCTCTTGTACGAACCTAAGCTTATTAGCAATCTTGACAATCTTGACTACATCCTCAGTGCTTTCTGGATATACAACAATATTGGGAATGCCTTCATTGTGATAGCTGTTGCTAGAGTAACCGTGTGCTTGGAGAACATCTTCATCCACAGTGACATGCTCGGGTGGCAACACAGACTGTAGTTCGTGAAACGCTTGTCGGATAGCAGACTTGGGTACATTGCCGGAAGCCAATGCAGCACCTTCAGAGGAAATGGTATTGATTTGCTGTTGGTATCCTAGTACGGCAGCTGCTGATGCCAGACCACCTGCCATGAACCACATTGCAGCGTGTGAAGCACTCGCTTTCGTTGCTTGTGATTGACTCGTACTATAAAGCTGACGACGCAAATGCACCCCCACGCGTCGTGATGCCTGACGACCGATTGCAAACATGAAAAGAAAAGAGATACGGGAGAAACAGGAAAGATATCACGGGATTTATAAATGTGTGGATAAACTTTATTAATGCAAATGCGATCTGCGAATCATCATGTACTACAACTGCTGGTTGTGATGGTTACGATAATACCGCCCCATTCCACTAAACAAGATACCGCCTCCTACGACACCCACAAGAAATGAATTGACCTTGGTTTGACGTGGACAATGATAATAGGCGTCGTTTGTCATGCTTCTTCGTGATTGTACATTGATCATTGTATTCCGAATACGAGGCGCAAAGGTTCTTGAAACGGTAGTCAACATCATTTTTGATAAAGTTCGTGTGAGAAAAGTACAAGGTTGAAAAGAGATAAGTGATTAAAACGATCTGGAGCTTAATAAAGGGATCCTTTCTTACTCACACACACGCACACACACTCTCATATGGCTTTTATATATGGCAGATATAAACCCATGTCAAATGTAATCATTACGTCAAAAAAGAGCATCGCCTTGATTCGATGGTTGTGGCGAGTGGATCATTGATATCTTTGTTACACTCAGATTAGATTTCAGAAATTGCGGGGTAAGCTTTCCTGTTACCATCCAACACATACTAGATCAAGATAATAAGCAAGCTTGAGTTACATAGTAAAAAAGGAGAGAGAGAGAGAGAGAGAGAGAGAGAGAGAGAGAGAGAGAGCGAGAAAACACAACGTGGGAAAGATAATGCATTTGCATGTGGCATGTAGCTGTCAAACGCGTGATGAGAGATCAGTACCCCTGACATAAACATGACAAGTGCGAATAATGATCCACCTCCTTAACGCTTCTCACTTGTAAATCCAATTCCTCCCAGACAACACAACAACAATCAACATGATCAGCTTGCCAATGGTTAAGATATGTTTTGGGTAAAGTTTTCAATTATATTCAAGACGCAAATGTACAATTTTTTTTTACGAAGTCAAAAAGGGGAAAAACAAAATAGGCATTGTATCTGGGAGTGCTTTTAGTCGATATAATCGCTTGGATGTAAAAACATACATCGGTTACCGAAACCACATCCATCACCAACACTAGAATAAAATACCATCAGTATAACCATATAATAAGCTTCAACAATGATGTTTGTACTTACCGACAAGGCTTGACAGGATGTATAAACTTGCAGTTACGGTTGCTGCAATAAGGCCAATAATCACATCGAGATTTCATGGTAGGCTTATGAGTTTGACGTTGTTCTTCAATTCTTTCAACGCGACTCAAACGCTTCTTGACACGACGTCCCTTTTTGCCACGAGGACGATTTTCATCTTGACCAGGAATGGGATTACCAGCCTCGTTCGGGAAAAAGATTTGTTGGTTTTGTTGTTGCTGGGGTCTAAATTCTGGAACGGGGATCAAAGTTGGCCAAGTAAAACCATATTGAGTCATTGGATCATTGTTCTGTTGTTGCCAGTATGTGGATGATGACTTGGATGCACTGGGTGTTGTCAAAGTTGAAGTGGGGTATGATTCATCCATCTGCTTAGCTGATCCAGATGACGAGGAGGTAGTGCTTGAAGAATCTAATGGAGATGATGGAGCGGCGCTTTCCTCTGATGGTTGTGTAATGTTCTCAGCCTTTTCTTCAACCTTTGCATCCTCTACAATACAAGCGTCAGCTTGTTCCTTCAATGATGGTGCATTGCTTTCAGTCTTGTTCTCCTTTTCCTCAACCTTCTCGATAGAAGAATCATCTTTTTCATCCTCCTCACTAGAAGATTTGACTTGTTCGGCATCTTCCTTCAATGATGGTCCGTTGCTATCTTCAATCTTTGCACCTTGTTCATTACAAGATTTGATGGATTCAGCAGATTCGATCTTGACCGGTTCGGGTACAGCTGCAGACTCGATTTCAACAGGGTCAGGCTTTGTTGTCTTTGTTTCAGCAGGCTTCATTTCTCGGCTTGTTTGTTCCTTGGTAACAGGTTCAGGAGCAATAGTGTCATCATTCTTGTTCGATTCAATCACAGCAGCCTTTTCATTCTCAACAGTATCTTGCTGCACGGCAGCAGTGGATTCCTTATTATTGATCTCTCGGTCATTGGATGGTGTCGTTTCATGTGTTGATTCATTAGCATTCTTTGTATCATGATCAGCTGTGTGTTGTGTTATATTTTCGGGAGCGGTCTCCGATGCCTGTGGAATGTGTCAGTTGAATATGTTGACGATTTTTTTTGGCTCTAATATGCATATCCCATATACCTTGTCTTTTTGAGTGTCCTTTTTAACCGAAGATATGGAGCGAGCATTGTCTTTATCAGAATCCTTTGGTGCAGGTGGTTCTGTAAAACATGTAAGTCAATGAGATCGCATGCAAACCGACATTGCAAACTACTCACTTGATAGATAATTGTAGCAAATCACGGTACCAACCGTCAGGACCAAAGCACTGACCAAAAGAGTAGGCCGTGTTAAAATAGTTTGAGTGAATGCCATTAGGGCAGTTGGTAGTAAGTCCAGTGAAATAAACAACTTGAAGAGTGGGAAAAGAGAAGAAAAGAGAGCGATATCTTCCGGTTGATTGGGAATATGTAGTTGGGTGAGTGAGTGTAAAAGAGTGTTTATCAACGGGCGCGATTAACAGTCCGACAGCTGTTTTTTTTCTATCGTCAAGAACCACAGTACAAGGATATTGAATAATGATGTAGATGAAAACAATCAATTGTATGAGAAGAGCAGCAAATGAAAGTAGTATTCTTTTAACAATGAATAAAAAGAGATTATAACTAGCCTTTCATTCATCCAAACATAACAACAAAAATTTTGCAGTGTTGGTGTGCAACGGAAAATTCGATGACGTGAAGAACGTTAGCTTACCCAGCTGCTGCACCACCCTGCTGCTATTGCTACCACTGCTGATGTTGGTTGTTGTCACAGGTGCAACCCATTCATCCGCTTTACATCAGTTTGTGTCCTGCGTTTTTTCCTTTTTCCCCTTTTTTCCCTTTCTCTTTACTCTTTTCAATCACATCCCATCATGAGCCGTGAAGACGAATACGATTACCTCTTTAAAGGTATTCTTTCTCTTTATCATACAATCCATACACACGTTTTTTTTATTCACATGGTTTGGCTTCAGTTGTTCTTATTGGAGACTCGGGTGTCGGCAAGACCAACTTGCTTGCCCGCTTTACTCGGAACGAATTCAATCTGTAAGGCAATAACGCCGATGAACAACATAGTGGTGGAAACCCACAATGCATATACATATCCTGACGATAGCCATGCATATTCTCAGTGACTCCAAGAGTACCATTGGTGTCGAATTTGCTACTCGCAGTGTTCAAGTTGACAACAAGACTGTAAAGGCACAGATCTGGGATACCGGTGAGTGATCATTCTTTGTACACAACCTTTTCTCCTCTTTCAAGCATGTGTAACCTTACTCTGTAACCTTATACTCTTTTCCTTATCCCTTAAAGCGGGTCAAGAACGATATCGTGCGATCACAAGTGCGTAAGTTTTGCAACACTGGCACTAGTACCGTGGACTCCGCTCTTATTGACATGCATCTTGTTACAGGTATTATCGTGGTGCTGTTGGTGCCTTGTTGGTCTATGATATTGCAAAATACGCAACCTATGAAAATGTAACTCGTTGGCTCAAGGAATTACGAGATCATGCCGACTCCAATATTGTTGTCATGTTGGTGGGTAACAAGAGCGATTTGAGACACTTGCGTGCTGTGCCTACCGAGGAAGCAAAACAATTTGCTGGTAACTGGAATGATGGATAATGAAAAATGGTCAAGAAGAAAGACTTATGCGTCCTGTGTTTTCTTTTGTGTTTCAGCTGACAATGGACTTTCATTCATTGAAACTTCCGCTCTGGATTCAAGCAACGTCGAGCTTGCCTTTCAACGCATCCTGACAGGTAATAACAACTATCATGCAATAGGATCGATCGATATCTTATTTCTTTTATTAGAAATCTACCGCATCGTTTCTAACAAGGCACTTGAATCATCCTCTGGTGAACAAATCAAACCCACTGCTGGTGAGACCATTTCAGTATCTCAACAACAGGGTGAACAAAAGCAAGGTGGCTGTTGCTAAGTTATACCAAGCTTTCATTATCCAATCCACTTTCAATTCCAGTTACCCGGACACTAGCATATATACACGATCCAAATCTCTCTTTTTTTTATCTATATCTCCTTTATGGAATAATTGTATCTACTTTAAGACTATAAAAATGATCTGACGATATCCATCATGACGTTGCATCGACCGAAATTGGATAGAAGGGAAGGGATCCATTGTCAAGGGATTTTTTATCTGCTGATGATTTTTGTACAAAGCTCTGTGAGAGACTCTTTTGTAGTTCTGCAGGTATCTCTTCGACCACTAGATAATGGAGTGCCTTGATCCATGCTCTATGAGCGAGAATATTGAGACATCGAACCTTGATTTCTCGTGTGCGAGTTTCAATCACAATACTGGGTGGATCGAGACCATCAGGCACTACACGAAAGGATACAATGGTAGCACTCTTGGCATTGTCTGCAGTTGCACCAGGTTGTTTTGGTCCCCAATATAAAGTGCGTGTATAAGGATGTACCCAAAAGAAACGTTCATGCTTGTTCTCAGACATTCCGGTACCCACACGCTTACGCATGTACTTGATCATCCAATCACCAATCATGGTTCGAGTTACTGCTGGTACCAAGTTGGTGTTGGTGGCTAAGATGTTGCCTACAAGATTGTTGTTTGTGTCGGTATTGCTATCATCATGTTTACTGGCATATGCAGGGTCAAAGTCGAATGCAGTTGCACGCGCAGGGCTGATCAATGGTTGTTCATTTGGCCGTGTTGCTGCAGCATAAATGTAGGATGTGGGATCCATGAGGAGTGAACCATAATTTTCATTCTTGGATAATGATGCTACAGATTCTTCTTTTCCTTCCATCACTCCTTGTTCTTGCTCATCGCTTGTTGTTGTATCATCATTCATTGTCTTCGTTGATTCGTTGATGATGTTGGAAAATGATTCTAAACTGACAATTTGCCATTGCTTCATGGATAAATCATGTTGATGCTCAAAGATATCCTCATTTTCAGTGCTTGTAGGAGTGTTGCCTGCCTGCAGCAATTCGTCACCAAGGGATGCAGGTGGATGATCCCAGAATGTTGGTGATGCAGCACACTCTTGTGCTTCTTGTAATAGTTTTTCCATGTTGGCATGTTCCATTTGCTCCGCATGCAATTGATTCTTTAGTTCCTTGATACAAGTGTGTGCATGATTCAAAGATGTCTGAAGCGTTTCAATCTCCATCTTCAATGATTCCTCATATTGTTGCTGCTGTTTTGAGTTGAGCCCTGGTTGTACTTCAAGTACTGTTGGTGGTGATTGTTCACGCTGATGGATGATACTGTTCTTTTCATGGTCCAATTTCTGATTGTCACGTTTAAGCTGAGATACTGTTTTTCGCATGGCAATCATCTCTTGCTCATATTCTTGACGCATCTTGTTTCTTGCTTCATTATGGTGATGCTCAGCAGTACGTAATCGATCCAATTCATGCAGGAGTGCCACCTCGCGCTGGGCCAGTCGCTTTTGTTCAGCAATCGTACGAGATAATTCGTGTGATGTATCATGCAACTGTTGCGTCAAATCTTGTTTAGCAAGCTCCAAGTTCCAGATTTCTTCATTCAGCTGTTCTAGTATGCAAGCTATTCGTTAGTGATATATACTCTACATCCACATATGCATACATAAACAATACACACCTTCTTTATCAGCTCTTTGTTTAAGCTGCTTTTGTAATGTGTTCATTTGTCGTTGATGCTCAATTTTTTCTTGCTGTAGCGTGTTGACCGAGTCTTGAGTTTGCTGCAAAAGATAATGCATCTTTCGGATTTCACCCAACAAGCCCTGACTCATCTCAGCTCCCAATGTATCAGTTGCTTCTTTCTCACCACGAGCTTGATCAGCACGCTCTAGGTTGTGAGCTTGCAAACTGACGGATTTCAGCATACGCTTCTTTGCAATGATGGCAGGTCCAGGTGATGTGGTACCATGACTAGTGATGATTGGACAACCAGTTGTGGGTGATGAAACTGCCGGCTGTATGAATCAATGTGAGCACACATATGCGTAATCGTATATAAGAAGTGAGCTTACTGACTGTGTCCTCTAAAGTATCCTTTAATATTAAATTAGCTTAAAAGAAATGAAACAAGGATTGAAGATTGCGTACCTGTGAATCAATCATCCTTTTTACAAAAGAGAGAAGAGATAAAAGCGGATGGTTCCATGCCGTCAGTAGTATTTTTAAGGAGGACCATATGCCCTGTCAAGCACTATCGGAAAAATAATATGTAACCATATTGTACTCGACAAAGGAATGTAAACTGCCTACTATCTTTCTTCATCTTGCTACTTGCACTAGCATCGCCCATACGTAATAATGATAATAATGACGCTCCATTCAGTAGTAGCAACCAATTCCAGTAACAATAAAGCCGTTCCCTCACAGCCTTGACCCTGACATTACCCTATCCATTAGTATCACAACACAATGCATTATTGATTGATTGTCTTACTTTTGGTTGTAGCAAATGGCTTCATTGTTATGGGAGATCAGGTCGTATTGTCGATCCGAATCACGTGAACGCCAAACGCCTATATTCCCACTCCCGGCCTTGAGTGTGCTTGTTTGGCGACATTCTCATCACCATGATCAGCACCTTTTCCAGACCCATTGTTCGACGAGCACTGACTTCAGCATGCCGTAATAAACCAACACAATCTACGGCACAACTTCGATGTTATTCATCACAACCTGCAACGTCAAGTAAAAGAAAAGTACTCACTACTCTTGGCTGTTGTGCTCTTACTGGCGGTGCCGTGTATGCTACCATGACAATCCAACATGCTGATGCCCTGGTTGACCAGAGAGCTTCGTTGCTTGGAACCACCGAGAATGATGTTGCTATCGCTATTGCAGAGAGAGAAAACTTGCCAGTTGTTCGTGCTGCGAGAGAAAATCCTGACATGTATGAATTTGAAGCTTATGCATATCTCAAAGGCAGTGCTAAAGTACAATCATTAACAGCAGCAGTAAGTAATAGCTATACAATAAGTCATTGCGGTTATTGATCTGGATGATCATTAGACATTGCGTGGAAAAGGCAGAATCATTGTTCCTCCTGTTTTATTTTACAACAAGGATCGAACGGAAGCTATGGCAGTGGTACATCTTGGCACTGACTTGTGTGGTCATATCGGTATTGTTCATGGAGGCATGATTGCAACTTTATTAGATGAAATCCTTGCATGCGTGGTATGTTATCGATAGAAAAGACTTTGGATTGTTATATTCATCTTTTATCTAGGCACTCCCTGCTCTTCCAAGATTTGTTGGATACACTGCCAATCTCAATATTGATTATCGGAAACCACTTAAATCTGGACAATGGGTTGTTCTCAAAAGTCGATTGAACCGTGTTGAAGGTCGCAAGGCTTACGTGGAAGCATGGGTTGAAAGTGCCGATGGGCAAACCAAATTCACGGAAGCTAAATCTCTTTATGTTGGACCCAAGATGCCATTCTAAGACATCCGATCACCTAAATGATGTAATATTGCTATAGACAAAGCACTATATAGATTTAAGATAGAAGATATTTGGGTGTATATTATAGTTTCCTTGGCTGATTGATATCATCATGATAAAGAAGCATGAGTGTGTAACAATCATAGCTTGTTGTATTTTATTAGTACACAAAACATTGACAATGGATAAAGTAAACTAGCAATGTGCATGTGCGTGATGACGATAAAGATCGACAATGAACTACTTTTGTACCACGTGGATTGCAGTATTTTGTGGGACATGGCGTGTCATGTTTTCTGTGCTTTAGCGTGGTGCTAAATAAGGCGGGTAATGCTTGGTTGGGTAAATGATTAACTATTGGATCCACAATCAAGGTAAGCACCAGTGAACACTAAATATATATTTAACTAGCAGCAGCAGCAGCAGCAGGGTGGTGGCTGCACGGGACAATAAAACATGTAATTATAGCAACAAACAAGGCTTGGTCGGATTTGCGGAAGTTGCTTGGCCTTATCCATTTCAAGCCAAACAGGTTCTCGACGACGCTTATCCCGCTCTTTTTCTTTTCTTTCACTCATTCTCATCAACTATGCTCTCGATACCAAGAGTCAGTACAGTACTGGCCCTTGGAGCTCTTTGGGCAACTACATGTTCTGCATTTTATCTCCCAGGTGTCGCGCCCATTGACTACAGCAAAGATGACCCTGTTGCCGTCAATGTGAATTCATTGACCCAGATGTCCAATCAACAAGTCAAGTCTGTCATTTCCTATGACTACTACGATGAACGTTTCCATTTCTGTAAACCTGAAGGTGGTCCACAAACACAGTCCGAAAGCCTTGGCAGTATCCTTTTCGGTGATCGTATCTTTTCTTCTCCCTTTGAGGTAAAATGATCATTTGCACGTGGTGCTTAATGAAATGTCTGTGCGTTTATTCATGATTGAATCATTAGCTCTCTATGGGTAATGATGAAGACTGCAAGTTATTGTGCCAAACAGAAGCTATTCCCAAGGAAGATGCTGAATTTATCAATCAATGCATTGCCGACGACTATGCTATTAACTGGGTGGTGGATGGTCTTCCAGCTGCACATGTTGAAGAAGATGAACATACTGGCGAGGAATATTACAATATTGGTTTTAGCTTGGGTTTCGCCAATGGTGGTAAAGCAGCCCTGAACAACCATTACAAAATCGTCGCTTATTACCATGAACGATCGGATAACACTCGACGTGTTGTTGGTGTGGTGGTTCATCCAGCAAGCAAAGATACTAAGCTCAAGTCGGATGGCACTGCGGATTGTAAAAAGGAGAATCTGGCATTCTATCTTAAAGCTGATGGCACGGATAAGGTCATTTACACTTATGACATTCAGTGGGTGGTATGTATCCTTCTTGAATCATTCAAGCCTTGTCATGTTTACTCAAATATATACTCATAGGCCTCTGAAACTGCTTGGGCTACTCGATGGGACATGTACTTGCATATTCTGGATCCTTCCATTCATTGGTTCTCCCTTGTGAATTCGATTGTCATTGTTCTCTTCTTGACTGGTATGGTTGGCATGATCTTGTTGCGCGCATTGCACAAGGATATTTCACGTTACAATGCTGTCGAGGCACAGGTAAATTGAATTCTGGAATCTGATGGATTACAAGTGGTACTCATCATTTGTAATAGGAGGATGTACAAGAAGATTATGGCTGGAAGCTCGTTCACGGTGATGTTTTCCGACCACCTACCCATCCTATGTTGCTCTCAGTTTTGGTCGGCAGCGGTATGCAACTTGTAGCAATGACTGGGCTGGTTCTCGGTAAGTAAAAAGAAATGACGAGTAACATATTGGATCCAGAACTTAATTTGTTACATAGTCTTTGCCATTTTGGGCTTCTTGTCTCCTTCCAATCGTGGATCACTCGGCACTGTGATGGTCATCTTCTTTATGATCTTTGGTTGCATCTCTGGTTTCGTTTCTGCACGCGTTTACAAGATGAACGGAGGTGAAGCATGGAAAACCAACATTATCATGACTGCATGTTTGTTCCCTGGGTAAGTGAAGGATTGGGTGTATGATCATACGTAGCATGCTGAGAAGTTTGCATATTCCATCATAGTCTTGTGCTTGGTTCACTCTTTGCTCTCAACTTTTTCTTGATTGCATCTCACTCATCAGGTGCTGTTCCTTTCGGAACAATGGTGGCTGTTCTCGCATTGTATTTGGTTATTTCGTTCCCATTAACAGTAGCCGGATCATACTTTGGCTTCCGAAAACCTCGCATTGAACATCCTGTACGCACCAATCAGATCCCACGACAGATCCCTGACCAACCAGTTTATCTACGTTCATTACCATCTATCTTTATGGGTGGTATTTTACCTTTTGGTGCCATTTTTATTGAACTTTATTTTATCATGAACAGCATTTGGTTCCACAGAATTTACTACGGCATCGGTTTCTTGTTCCTTGTCTATGGCGTTCTCTTGCTCACATGCTCTCAGGTTACGATCCTCATGTGTTATTTCCACCTGTGCAACGAAGATTATCATTGGTCATGGCGCGCTTTCCTCACTGCTGGTGCTTGTGGTTTCTATGTGTTCTTATACTCGATCTTGTATTATTTCACCAAGTTACAAATCCAATCCTTTGTCTCAATGGTGCTGTATTTCGGATACTCTGCCATCATCAGCATGTTGATGACAGTGCTTGCTGGTAAGTAAAATTGCTATTTTGGGAGAACCATGAATGGGATACCCATTTCTGACATACACATTCTAGGTGCTGTTGGTTACGTATCCTGCCTTTTCTTCTTACGCAAGATCTTTGGTAGCATTAAAGTAGACTAATGATTAAATAAAACTACCTTTACGCTACACTTTTTTTGTCAAAAGTAGATAAAGATCGTCTAGAATGTCAAAAGTAGTATGCATACCAACAATGGATAGAATAGGTAACAAAGCTGTCTATGGCCTATGACTCAGTTAGTTGTGACACCTAATAAAAGAAATGACACAGTATACATGTGCAGATGATACCCGCTGGGCGCAACAAAATAAACAATCTGCAACCGGGTGGATATTACATAAAATGGGGTGAAAGGATCACACGTAGCATGATGTCACACAAGTCATTCATTCCATGCATCAAATGATAAATAAACCAATGAGTCATATATCACTGCATAGCAAGAACATGTATCAAGAAATAACGGAGAGCTCAAATGTTAAAGTTCCCAAAATGACAGGGTTATCATAATATCGTTTGTCAAGGACATTGGTAGGTTCAAGAGGAGGTGTGGCATTCATGCAACAATGCAACAATGCATAAGCTGTACAAGTCCCGATCATTCATTGAACTAGCTTTTATTGCTAGAGCCATGATGAAGCCATTCTGGAATCATACATGATCCCCGTTTCTCGGCGGAAATTGCCAAGGGATAGACATGTATGCGTCAATGGGGGTTGCTTGTGTCACCTTTATTTCCCATGGACCCTCCCGAGAAACAATGAAATACATGACCATTGTCGTTCAATCTTGAAGAAAGAAACAAAGGTTCAATACTCATTCCCATATTTTTAAAATGACAATGATAATTTAAAAAAGCAATGTGTAAGAGATGAGATTGTGATGAATGTTGATATGGCTGCCGCAGTAATAGTGGTCTGTGTGTGCTTGGCTTGTGTATGTGCATCTTGGCCATTCCAAGTTTTTGCTGCGCAACTGTGTGTAACTTTGCACATGTCAATCCCTATTAAAATGATCGCCAACTCGTGTTCTTGTTTCTTTTTCCTGTTAAACATAACAAATGACAGGCTCTTCTCCTACATCATCCATACTTGCTATAGAGCTACTTCCTGAATTCGGTTGGTCAGTGCAAGGTCAACCGGCTTTTGGTCCTGGATCAGTATTCCAAGGTACATAATACTTGCGCCATCATATATGACAAGTCTAAGAAAGCATTCACTGACTTTATGTTGTAAAGGCTTTGTCAAGATATCATCTGATGAACCATTGCAAGCTGATCAAATCAGACTTTCCTTCCAAGCTGTTGAAGCCATAAGGCCTATTGAGCTTTCCGCTGGCATTGTAAGCACTACAAAGCGACAAAGGCTATTTGGCGTTCAACATATTATGTGGAAGGGAGAAACACTTGTTACCGAGAGACTACCATTCACAATACAACTACCCCTTGTTCAATATCCACCTTCGATTCAAGACCATGAATACTATCAATGCACTTTCCGGTTGACAGCTACCATTGAGCGTAGTAGTGCAGGTCAACAGCATACTGTAGTTGCTCAATGCCATCGAGACATTCTATATCGTCCCTTTATTGAAACATGTGCCCTGAAGAACTCCTTGGAAACGTCACAGCAAGAATTACGTATCCAGGCACTGGATTACGTACCTGGTGATAGCATCTCTGTGCGTGTGCTGCAATCCTTACCAGCAGGTTCAACGGTTACTCTTTCATTGTATCAACGGTCGAGACTATATGCCATAAGCGATGTTCCAGAATTGACACAATTGGTGTGTTCACAGAAGTGGCATGATGCTTCTAGCCTTTCCCATCTTACACTTGCTCTTCCGCGTGATCTTTTGCCATCTCTTGGTTACAGTCCAATGTTGACCATCTCTTATCATCTCAAGATCACTATCAAGCAACGCAGAAAGCATTTATGGGCAACATCAGGTCCTTCTTATGAATATCCTATCAACATTGGCACTCTTGGCTATGGCGTGCGTGTTCCTGATGCTCTTCAAGTATACTCGGCTCTAAGCCAAGAGCAGCTCCGCCAAGAGCAACCCAAGTATATGGAAGCTGTACAATATGACGATACTCTTCCAGTATATGATCCAACACGCCTTCCTTCTTATGGATATGCTACTCTTGTTTCATGATTATCATTGTTATGGTTTTTCTTTCTTTCTATATGCCATCACCATTCACTTGCATTATGATCATTTTTCCATTTATACATGTAGACCCTGTTCATTGTAACCATCAACATTGATTGCATTCCCCTCGATAGTGTCGAGTTATATAGAGATTGCTTGCATTTAAATATATTCATTTCATTTCCTATTGCTACGAAAAGCTACTGCTATTAAAAAACCATTGTATCTCTTGTTGGACAAAGAATCATGGATGGTTCAGTTGTATGTCGTGTACCGTAAAAGCAAGGTGGCTCATCCATATCGGTTACACGCTCTTATTACAGGGTGCTTCACCATACAATGGCGTGGGTTGTTCTGGCAGGTGTGCGCGCTGTTATAAATTAAGGTTCGTCATTGTCACTCGTAACACAATGAATGCTCGCATGGTGGTGTCCATTCTCCCGTCATGTCCCAATATTTGGTCCGATTCATCGGTCACCCATATCGATACCATGAGTCCAGATCGAAAAGTCCAATAGGATGATTGTGCTGAACAGTTTCTTTTATTGTGGATGCAATTCATTTTCCTATGTAACCACAAGTGCAGGAGTCAAAAACAACCAAACTATATTAAATCAAGCATTTATTCCTTATGAATATGACATCTATTCTGATTTCTTTTGCTTAACATCTGTCATCTTGTTGCCCCAGTATAAGAACACTTGAATAGCCAAGATACCATTAAGCACGCTAGCTAAAACGCTTCCGGTGAGCATCAATGGGTCATCCAATTCAGTCATGGTAGTGAAGACGCGTGCTGTTGTGCCTGCAAAGTAGTTGATCACAGCAAATACTGAAAGCTGACCAGTGGATTTGTTGACAAAGTTGGTATAGATTTGGGGTACTTTGCTTGCCAAACTGAGAGGAATCGTAGCAGCATACAAACTAGCCATTAAAACGGGAGGTACCATATAGATTAGTCCATAGATCACAGCAGAGAATCCAATAAGAGTTCCAACAGTAGCACCATATTGTCGAGCGTAATGAAGGATCATGAGAGTGATGATGATATCTTGTACAGTCAAGAAAGCTGTTTCGCCATAAGTGCTAAAAGGATTGCCGTGTCGGACGTTGTAGGAAAACGTAATAATGCAACTGAGTGTTTCAAGTACATAAGACATCAATGATAACCCACGAGCAGAGCCACTGGACAAGATGGTCAAGATCTGTGGGATCTTGACAATGGAACCACCAACGACAATACCAAGTCCAAGTCCTTTAGATATCGTATACTTGATGCAATCGACATTGGATAAATCAAACTCTTCCACCAGGGACACGTAGCAATGCTCACCAATGAGAGCTGTGGCAGAACTCTTGATAGGTGCTGGAAGTTGCATAATGATGGTGAAGCAATGGGTGAAAGAAACTTATTGGACCAACTCGTGGATTGATTATATCAAGTTATATTGTGCGACTGAACTTTAATACGCGTTCACTGGCTGATTCATCCCCCTTCACAACACGTAGATGCCACCCATAATGAATATGTTGCTTTATACAATAAAATTCATGGTTGCTTTGGACTTTTCAATCACAAGATGACAATATTATCTTTCTCATTTGGACTTTGTATCTCCCATGTGTCAACGTGTCATATTGTCTGATGTCACATGATGCATGATTTTTATGAAAGGGTGGATTTCCTGGTCCATTCTCGGTTTACACTCAACCAAACACCATGAGAGCGATCGCAACTTGCTTGAGATACAGTAGCAGAATCCCTAGCATTGCTTTCCGAGCAACTAGAACAACAAGACAATCAACACTACTTTGTGCGTCACGTTCAACAGCATCGTTTCCTTTCGGATCGTCACTTGCAAGCGATGCTTTTGCAATTAGAAAGTTGCACGCGTCGCCTGTCACTCGAGCTAACATTCCAAAGCAAAGCAATCGGTTAATCACGGAAAAGAGCCCTTATCTTCTGGTTGGTATCATTGTATTTGTTCCACGTTGATGATAATAGCATGCTAACTTTTACAGCAACATGGTATGTAGTAAGGTGCAACAACGTTTATGCGATATCCCATGCTTACCATATTCATCTCCATGGCAACCGCTCCCGTTAATTTCCATACGTGCACAGCGAAAAACCCGGTAATGAATGAAACAATGCCTTCAACAATAAGCGATTGTATATTGATCCACTTATTGATATAGGTTGATTGGTATCCTTGGGGTGAACAAGCCATTCAAAAGGCTAAGACTGAAAACAAGCCCATCTTCCTGAGTATTGGCTATAGCACATGCCAGTAAGTAATTGATTGTGTTGCTTGAAACAATGAAATAATGCATTTATAATGATGATGTTCTTTGTCTAGTTGGTGCCACGTGATGGAGCATGAATCATTTGAAAGTGAAGAGACTGCCAAGTTTATGAATGAACACTTTGTCAACATCAAAGGTAAGTTAATTATTGGAGTTTCAATGATGCCTGATATCAATATGGAATCTTTTTATTATAGTCGATCGTGAAGAGAATCCAGCAGTTGACAAGTTGTATATGACATATGTTCAATTGCTCACGGGTCGTGGTGGTTGGCCACTTTCTGTATTCTTGACACCTGAATTGGAACCTTTCTTTGGCGGCACCTATTTCCCTCCTGGTGATCAATACGGTTCACCTGGTTTCCGTACCTTGTTGGCTCGTATTTCCGAAATTTGGGAAGCAGCACCTGACAAGTTGAGAGAGGACGCACAAGGAACCATGGCACAAATGAAGAATTACTTTGAATCCAAGGTGGCAGGTGGTGCGAATGCAGCAGATGATTTGGATCCTGATACCTTGATCAAGACTGCATTTGAGCACTTCAATTCATCCTTTGATGCCGAGTATGGTGGTTTCACTCCTGCACCCAAGTTTCCCACTCCCGTTCAACTTGGCTTCTTGTTCGATTACTATGGTTACTTTGCTAAGGATGAAGTACATGGTGAAAACGCTAAACAAGCACTTGATATGGCTCTTTTCACTCTCAACGTAAGTTGTATTATATGATTTACACAACATATTCCTGAATCTGATGAATTGGATAGAAAATTGCAATGGGTGGTATCCATGGTGAGTGATTGCGCAACATGCACCATGGCACGAAATGACTAATGGATTATCTGTTTTGAAGATCATGTTGGAAGTGGTTTCCATAGGTAAGAAATGATAGGATTGTAAAGTATAACGCACATTAACGACTCGTTGCACTTTCTTACAGATACAGCACCGACAAATTCTGGCATGTGCCCCACTTTGAAAAGATGCTTTATGACCAGGCTCAGGTAAAATGTCAAGAATGAGTTTGATATTGCTTTGATCGTATCTCACACTGTGTGATAGCTGCTCTCCGCCTATGTAACCGCTTACAAGATCTCAAAAGATGATGGCTATGCAAACGTGGCTCGAGATATCATCCAGTATGTCGCTCGTGATTTACAACATCCTGCTGGTGGTTTCTATTCAGCTGAAGACGCAGATTCTTATCCTGAAGACGATCCTTCAAAGAAAATGGGTACGTGTTTTTGGGCAAAAAAAAAAAGTTTAGCTCTTGAAGCTCACGTGACATTATGAAGAGGGAGCATTCTATGTATGGGAAGATGAGAAACTCGACGAGATATTGGATCCCAAGGAAGCCAAGGTATTCAAACGTTATTATGGTGTAACCAAGGATGGGAATGTGAATCCTGCTCTCGATCCTCAAGGCGAACTAGAAGATCAAGTAAGGCACATTTCAAATGACAAGGCGTCACACTAATTATGACATATAGAACGTTCTCACCGAGGAAATTCCCGTATCAGATGTAGCTCAAGAATTCAACCTTGCAGTGGGTGAAGTGGAAGAGCTGATTAAGCATGCCAAACAAAAGTTGTGGAACTATAGAGAGGAAAAGCGTGCCAAACCCCATTGTGATGATAAGGTATCTGATACATATGGAATATATGCTATATGATGGATATTAATAGCCATATGATACTTTATAGATATTGACATCTTGGAACGGTAGGTTTATATTTACATTCACAAGACTGCGAAAGACTGATATCGTGGAAACTAGGCTTGATGATTTCTGGCTTGGCATTGGCTGCACAAACATTCAAAGACAAATCGACTCTGGACCTTGCAATCAAAGCTGCAGACTTTATCCACAAGGAGCTGTATGATTCTCAAGCTCATCTGTTGCGACGAAGTTACAGGGATGGTCCTTCGAATATAGCAGGATGCTTGGATGATTATAGGTAATGTGGATAACACGTGAGAAGAAATTGACATCAAACTAATATCATGTTGCCAGCTATTTGATTCAAGGTCTCCTGCACTTGTACGAGGCGACTTTCGATGAGAAATGGGTTCAATGGGCGTACGATTTGCAGCAAAAGCAGAATGAGCTCTTCTACGACAAAGAAAAAGGTGGCTTTTATAACATATCACAAGATGACACTAGTATCCCTATTCGAATCAAAGATGGTATGTGGAAGTTATAGGATATTTGGAAAAGTTAATGATAATGGCTATGCGATATAGAACAAGATGGTGCTGAGCCTTCAGCGTAAGTCATCCTATCATCTTTAAAGATAGTCTGTTTATACTAACACCTTGCCAATGATAAAATAGCAACTCTGTAACCTTGGGAAACTTGGTGCGTCTAGGTACTTTGCTTGAGCAAGAACAATACGTGAGCATGGCACGACAGACCGTTGGATCATTCACTACCAGCTTCAGTCGCTTCCCGTACGCCATGCCTGCGCTACTAGGATCGTTCATGTTAATGGTCAATGGTATCAAACAGGTATGTGATGGGTCCATTATCGAATGGCTTTATAATGCAGCTTCAACGCAACATGACTGAATGAAAACATGATAGATTGTTCTGACGGGTCACGATGAAAAGGAAATGGAGCCCTTCATTCGAGTGGTGACTGAGAACTTTATGCCCAACAAGGTCGTTGCTCATGCCAAGAAGGATGGAATCATTGCCGATAAGAACCCCATCATTGCCCAGCTCAGCCTAGAACCTACCACACAAGCTTTTGTATGTGAGAATTTCAGTTGTGGATTACCTATCCAAAGTGCCGATCAGCTTCAAAAGAAAATAGTAGACAAGCAATAGCAATGTTTTGAGCATAATATATATAAAGCATTCTACAATGCCCATGTCCTCACTTTAAAATCTTGATTCAACATAATATGTGTGGCATGCGAGTATGACATGCACATTAATATAAGCATAGCTTGCACAATATCATATTCCTTACTCCTTACGCTTACTCCAATGCAATGTATATAGCATATGTAGAAACATGGTAACAAAGACAGCTAAGGACGGTCTCTGTATGTTCTCATTTGTTATCCGTTCCGTTTTGTTTCACCCACGAACACAACAATATATAGACAAATAAAGCAATTAACTGGCTTTATTTCTTGTTCATTGTTAACTGATCATTGATCTTCAACTGGAAGAGATCTGCTTCATAGGCAATCGGCTCGATTTTGCTTAGCAGTTATGGGGGATGCCGCAATCTTTGCACCAACCACTGCAGTCACCGGAACAGCAACCTTTGTTGGCGCAGCTGCGAGGCAAGCAATCACCTGGAATAGGTATTTCGCATTGATTAGCATATTGGATCCAAGTATGACTTACAAGGTGCATACTGTCAAGTATACTTACGATCAATGAGATGGTGGGCAGGAGCGTTAGCATTAGCAGCAGCAGACGAGACACCAGCGACACCGAGGAAAATGGCAACAAGAGTGGCGAACTTCATGATTGATTAGCTTTCTTGAGAACTTGATTGAGATACCAAAAGAGATGTTGATGAGTTTTCTATTGCATCCATCCGATCTGGCCTTTTTATATTGATGTTGGGAGCCCTGAACACACTGTACGGTGCATAAACTTTTCTAGTGTACGTATCAATGATAACCAAGTTAATGGAAGCACTGCAATCCTTATTACATTGCATCAAAGTCATCAGACACCTTGAAAAGGTAGCATGGTACAGCATCTCCATAACACTGGATCATGCGGTAGATGTACCAGCCTCGTTTCGGTATTAATCACCGTTTGACTTGATTCGCATAAACTGAACTCTTCGTTAGATTCATGAAGACTAAACCTAAAAGCGATGTTAGAGAATGTTGACAAAAATAGTCAATACACAAGCATGGGTAGGAAGTCACCGTAACTGATTCAACGCGTTATCAAGTGCTGTATTTCGTACCGGTATGATGTAAAAGCATCAATGTCCACTGAATACACGTGTCAGATCTATTCAAGCTCATACACGATTCGACTTCTATCTACATAAGCTTCAAGCTACACAGTACATATCTGCAGCTGATTACACAATTGAACTTACTCGCATGACAACTGCTAGGTAATTTAGTGTAGAATGTAGCTCAATTAAAACACTGCGTATAGTGAACGCGATTGCTGATTCAAGCCTGCCTTCCCATGAAATGGGTACTTCTATGCTACTCTTTGTCAAATGCATTACAATATAATTGGAAACAACTTCCAAATCAAGGTGTCCCATGATAATAGGGGCACTGCCTTGGAACTTGGAAGCAGATTCCTAGCATACCAATTCTAAAACATTTCCGCTATTGACTTGTAATAATGCTCAGTCGATTTCCTTTCATGTTGCATAATTGCACGACCTGTCATATGGAGTCAATTGGCAATGTCCACTGAAGCTTTGAACTCTATGTTTGGTTGCAGGATTTGTGCAACATGCATGTACAACCTTACTCCATGCAAACTTCTTGGGAGATGTTTATTCAAGTAAAAATAAATTGGATCATGTGTAAGCTCTAATAGCAACAACAACACCCCTTCGATTATTATGCACTCATATCCTCCAATCATGGTGTCTGCATTTCAACTAGACCCAAGCGGATGGATAAGATGAGACCTGAGATGAGGATGGTTCCTGCACGTCCAATATAGGTAATTGACAAGCATCCAAGCCCCACTTTCTCACATTGACAATGATGAAGAGATGAGACTACAAATCAACCAACAGCAGTCAGATTTTGAAAACGCCACGTGGGAACAACTATGCAGTCCTTTCCCTTTTTACTTTCTCATGTCCAATGTTTCACCATTGCGCCATAGCCATCAAACTACCAAACATGGAAGGGCCAGATTACTGCTACAGAGTTTCTTTGCAAGTCGCGTCAATATAATGGGTGTCATTGCACCGATGAATATGTGCGATCCGAGTATGCATGAGTAATAATGATATCGTTTAATAGCGTAGGATGTAATATATCTACAATGAAGATTCTAATTTAGAAGCGTACAATGAGCTTTTGGGATGTATTCTATGTATATGCATGAAAGGTTGGGGGAAATTGTCGTTATTGCTACTGCAATGGGACAAAAGGTTGGGAAAGGAAATTAGACTTCTTCTTTCTCGCGGGGCACAATTATATGATTTTCTTCCTTGGCAGCCTTGGCATCGCTTGCACCATAGCGAGTGTTCTTGCAAATGGCAGCACAGATCACAGCGACACCAGCAGCTACAAGTGGGAAGATGAAAAGCGAATGCATGGCACGCATGTATGCTGAAATGATCTCAGGCTGTGCATCGGCTGGCATATTGCGGATATACAAGTAGTTGGATGTTGCACCGTATTTAGTAGCAACAGCCTGTGAATATCATATGTCGCATTAGTATATGCATACCAGGTACATTGAACCAAAAAGGCACTTACCAGGATATTAGTATCCACCTTGGTGAGCTGGTAACGCAAGAATTGAACAAACAAAGTTTGATAAATGGCGACACCCTATTGATGTATCGTGTTAGCAACACAGTATATTATGCACGGGACGATATATGTATACTTACAATCGAGCATGCAAAAATCATAAAGAAGTTTGTCAATCCAGTAGCGATGGCAATATACTTTTTATCTGCAGCACTCTGGGCACCCATGATTGTGTTTTGTTGCGATAGACCAAATGCAAAACCTGCGCATAACAATACGTTAGTTTCTGAAACGATAGCTACATAATGCAATATGATACATTACCACAAAGCATAAGATAGCATGATTGCTGAGCCCAGCTGCTGTTAAGACCAACAGTGTAAAAAAGACCATAGCCGATGATGTTAGTGATAGCACCGAGACCAATGAAAGCTTTGATGTATGGGAAGATGGGTAGCAAGTAACCACTGCTCAAGGAAGCAACAATCAACATGGCCATGTAAGGGACAAGTCGTACACCTGAACCCATTGAATCAGCACCAAACACCGATTGGTAGAGAATAGGACCATAATACAAAGTGCCAATGACTAGAAACGAGAGTGAGTAATGCAATCATGAATCATGTGCCACACAAATACTTACAACAGAAGCCAAGGCAAATGATGTAGAGATAAAAGAGCACAACAGCAGGGTTAAGGATAACACCACGAGGAAATAGCTGAATGAAAAGAAATCATAAGCACAAATTGACATGTGATGATTTTATACAATCACTTACAGGTTCCTTGGCGACCCATCCTTCAACAATGATCAAAAGCACAAGCGAAACACCAGCAGCAACAAAAGAGCCAATCGCATGACCACTTCCCCAGCTATTATATACAAGATGAATGAGCGTGTAAATTCATACTAATCTGAATGAAATTAACTTACCCATAAGATTGACCCCAGCTAAGAGCAAGCAAAATGCAACAGACAAAGCCAATGACGAAAACAGTACCAAGCCAATCAATGCGTCTAAGCTTGGTGAGAAGCGAAGATTCGGCGACCTTGGTGGGTTCTTTGAGAAGAAGAATGACAATGATGAAAGAAGTACCGGCGAGAATAACATTCAACCAGAAATCCTGTAATGCATAATGTAAGACATATTGTTCGAGAGTGTATAACGAAAGCAGTACTTACCCATCGCCACGTGAGCTGATCGACAAACACGCCACCTAAACAAATTTCAGATTCAGTTGACACATACTCATTATGGTAATCGGGAAAATCCAATAAGATCCTTACCGATCAAAGTGCCTACTACACTGGCAAGACCATACACCACGGTCAAACCAGATTGAAACCGGGGACGCCATTTGAGCGGAGCAAGATCAGCAACAATGACATAGGACATTGTCATGACACAACCACCACCAAGACCTTGAACAGTACGGCCAGCAATGAGACCCATCATTTGAGGAGTAGTGGCATTAACGAGACAGCCAATGAAAAATACGAGAATACCAAACATAAGCACGGGTTTTCTAAAGATTTAAGTTTCCTTGTCAGATCGCATTATTTCGATTATAAATCATGTGCCACTGATTGTACCTGCCAAAAATATCGGAAAACTACTCCGTTTCATTTGCCGTGAGTAAAAACATGCTTCACCACGTTTTTGATGTTATATTTCTTACCTTTCCAGAAAGTGGCTGAGATGAATTGAATGCTAAGAGATAGGCAGTGGCAATCCATGTTTGTTCTATAGTATAGGAACTATTGTTAATACTAGCTATAACAAGTGTGAATGCAATAATAATTACCATCAGGAGCATCCATGTCAGTGGCAATGATAGACATAGCAGGTGCAATCACAGTAGTGTTTAATGAGACCATGAACAATGCTAAGATAATGCCAAACATGACGACTACACGTTTGACATTATCCCATTTGCTAGCTGGTTGTTCTTCCTCGAATGAATCAAATTGTTTTTCTTTTTCGAATTTGCTCACGCCTTGCTCTTCATGAATCGTTTGCACCTCATCAACGATGGTGTTGGTTTCAGCTTGATCATCATAATCGCTATGCCGTGACATATCGTGCATATATACGTAGTAATGGAAAGAGTGAAATGGATAGACGATAAACAAGCACTAAGAAAAAAGAATGGTCGAGTTGATTTGATCAGCCTTTAAAGGGATCTGTTGGATCCAACAGGGTAAACTTTTGTATAGAAACTTTTCCCCGCCTCGGTGCTCCGAGCTCATGGAATCTGATCCCACTCTATCAATCAATAAAGTTATTGTAACATGTTAATGCAAGTTTATCTGCCACGTGTTTGGTACATGCAGCACTTCCGTAGAATCGATCTATCATATCAAAATTCATAGTTTGCATAGGCCGATCGCAAGTTTGCTTCATGGCTTGATTTGTCATGCATTCACTTGCCATTATGTGATCAGCTCTCAAAGAAGTCTCCGCTTGAGGCGGGATAAGAACTTTTTACTCGATCCGGTAAAGAAGTGGTGTTCTGAGACATTCTAGGTAGCTGCTAACCAGGAATTTACGGTAACTTCTTTCGGTCTCCTCTTTTCCGAAAGCGGGCCGGTGCTGCCGCTGACATGTAAATTTCATCTAGATTAACATAATTTTGGTGTAAACTTAGAATCCACATTCATTGGGCAAGTGGAAAAAAGTTGCAATTTTGGAACAAAAGTGAACTATGCAACTTGCCGCGGATATACGCACGCCATTGGATTAATCATACTAGTGGATGGCTTAGTTGCCATTTGATTCAGAATAATATTTTGGTGAACCATGCAGCGGCTATTGCTGCGCAATTGAGAGAAACAAATTGTATCTCCTGAATAGCAACAACACTTGGCTAGCTAGTGTCCTACAACCATTAAAGTGGCGAGACATGCTTGTTCTTTTACAGGGCAGTTATTGATATCTTGTAGGAGAAGAGAAGGTGATAGTGCTCGAATCAATGCAGCACTACTCGATTTGAATAGACATTTGCCTGTTCCAAAGTGATTATGATCCTACGCATATTGATACCGTATTGACCCCTCTATAGATAATGTTCTTTTGCCCACTGGCGCTTCAGAGTGAATCCTACCCCTTTCAAAATTCAATGTCAGCAAGTGCAACGTCATTGTGCCTTTCCAAAGTAAGCTTTTCTTTATTCTTCTTGGCACAATCACAGCCAAGGCATGAGATTATCTTTTGGAACATTGTTGTATGAATCACATTTGTCATACAATAATGACAATTGCTTTGGTCACATCACCATGGAACTATTCGGTACAATGCTGCAGCTCCATCGACCTAGCACTCTAGAATGCATGACCATTTTATCACTTCAATCAATCACTATTCCTCTTTCTTTGGATAACAGAAATCACCGCAAGCCTTGTTCTTATGTCCATACAGATGAGTGCTATCATCAATATGATCACATTTATTCTTCGTCTACAGTATTGGATTACATCTATCATCGATATGTATCTTGTGGCAAGTGGCAATAAGAGCACTCCATATTGTTATAGATGTGGGATCAATGGTTGATATTGCTACCTTACCTAATTTGTAATGTTCGTTCTAGATTCATGCATGATCGAACAATCAATCACAATCGGCTCTTTGATAGAATACCAGATCTCTTCCATCCAGTTGTTCAGGTCATGCAGTATCCCCTTTACTTTTCTTTTATGAGAATAGATACGCTCAACCGTTTGCACTTCTAAACAATGTTGCTATGCATTGTTTTATTCCCAAGCATTCTTTCCTTTATTATAACTCTTTAGTAGCTTATAAGTTTAAATACATATCTTGATGGATATTGGCCCTGTGGAATTAAAGCTGACATAGGGATAGGACTTCAGAGCTCTTTTCTATGTTTCATTGTTATCCTGTTCTCCTTGTTGGAGGCGTCATTGTGATATTGGACTTTTAATGAGTCAAGGATTTTTGTCATATATGTTGGATGAATCATATGCTCATGTATATATTGCATTTCTTTCAATGAAACTACAGCTAGTGATACATCTCACGACTTCATTGGCAATATGGTCTACTACCTAAGAATGGTGCAACAAGGATGGTGCTCATAAATAGATGGCTGGAACAGATGCAGTAATACTACCCGAGACCACATCTTCTGACATGGGATCTGAAAACAATCAACTACCAGCTGATTGATATTAGCATGCCGCATTGTGCACAGAATTTTGCCAACCCACGTTTCCGGAAACATAGTTGCAACTGTATCAGCAGGGCGTATACTGTATTACAATGGTTAAAACGAGACACACACACTTTCTCAGATGAATCGCTATAGGTGATGGACGAAGGAATCGGGTGAAATGCTTATCAGTAATAGCCGTATCTTCGTCTGACAATCTTTGGTTCTGATTAACCACGGAGCAATTACTTTGAGAAATTGATCATTGATTTTTAACAAGGCTTGCGTGGAACTCTTTCTTTCTCAACTATCAAAGACAAGTCGAAAGCTCATTGTCAGACTTTATTGAGAAGATGGTGCTCAAGAACAAAGGATCGAGAAGCAGTACATGTCGAATACATTCAAGACACTATCAATGTCCAGAGTACAAGATTTATGGGTAGAACTAGAGTTCAACAGCGATGAAAGTAACATATTTATGATGATCTCGCAATAGCTTTATGTTAACGATTATTTAAACAGCCACACTATTAATGGCATAGTCTCTATTCATTATAATATTGTCGAGCTTCTTTTTGGCGGATAGTTCCGTAGCCAATAGCAACGACGAATGTAAATAAAGAAGTGTTTGGAATGTAAAGAGATGATGTTTATTCATATGATACTGAAGGGATATATATATGTGTTATCTATAATGTGGCAAAGTAAAGCTGCGCCTGCTGCGCATAAGCTAGGGCTGAGGTGGCTAGTGTAACCAAAAGATATTGTTGCCAAAAGATATTGCTGCGCCATCCAAAATACATCGACAATATTCTATAAATAATGCTGTTATTCATTGTCGGGTTATTCATTCAGTACTGTGGCGTCGCTATTACTTCCTTGTCGTTTCCATTTTCAGCACTGTGCAGCTTCCTATGGCGGTACCAATTGACATTACCTTCTTGGGTACAGGCAGCGCCCAACCAAGTGCGACTCGGAACCATCAAGCAATAGCATTCCGTGCCAATGGCGACATTTGGCTTTTCGATGCAGGCGAAGCTACTCAACATCAGTTTCAAAAAAGTGCATTGAAGATGGGACGTATCACCAAGGTCTTTATTACTCACATGCACGGCGATCATTGTTTTGGACTTGCACCTTTACTCTGTTCAATGACTGAGAATATGAATGCGAATCGGGCGGATAATGACTCAGTGGTTGATATATATGGACCATCCCCTTTACGACGTTGGTTGAGAACAACATTGCTTTCGACTTATTCACGGCTTCGGCGCAAATACCGTGTGCATGAGCTATTGATGGATGAAAGCGAACGTGATATTGAAACATCCTCTTTACATCCTGATGAAGACGCTAATGGTAAAGACATTATATTGTCAAAGACAAATGGCGATGGATATTATCGGCTTCCTGAGATCAGTGATGGATGGTCTGTACTTGCTGCACCTATCAAACATTCAATCCCGTCCCTGGGTTTTGTCATTCAGGAACCTGATCTACCGGGCAAACTCAACCAAGCAGCTTTAATGCCTTTGATACAACGCAACGCTGAAGCTTTACGACTAGAAAGAGGATTCAAGAATCCACTGCAGATATTGGGTGAACTCAAGAAAAGTACTGAGCCTATTCAGCTTCCAGATGGCACAATCTTATGTCCACCAGAAACACGCCAAGGTCGACAGATTGTGATTCTTGGTGATACCTGTGATGCAACAAGTATGTTACCGCTCCTTCAACGGTCGCCTGACGTGCTGGTACACGAGGCAACAAATGCACTTACATCTCTGGATCCACCTGGAACAACATATCAAGATGTTTTGGAACGCACATTATCGCATGGACACTCAACTCCACAAATGGCAGCAACATTGGCACGTGATATGGGTGCAAAGACTCTCTTAATGACACATTTCAGCGTACGCTACAAGGGCAATGAAGAAGGATTCGCAGTCATGGAAGAAATACGGAAACAAGCTATACAAGTGCTAGGTCATGACCGAGAAAGTGATGTGTACTGTGCTAGAGATTTCTGGTCGTTTGATGTAAAATAAAGAATAGTTAATGGCATACGTATCAAAGTCAAAAGCTGTCAATGTCAAAGATGATGTGGAACGTAATTTTTATATTTATGTTAGATGACAATGTAGATGAATGAATTTGATATTGTTACAACTATAGGTTGAACCATGCGCTTATCCTTACTTCCAGTAGTACATCATACTCCTGTGTCTCTCAGTTCTTTCTGTACATTTCGTTCTCCATCGTATGATATGTGATTAGTATTATAATTGTGACATTAAACTTTATTCATCGATCAAGTCTTTATAACGTTTATATAATGTTGTTTTCATTTATGCAAATATAAGCCTAAAGTGTATCCATAGCAACATCAGCAAAAGCGTATGTGCGGAGTTTGTTCTAATGCCACACTTGCCAGTGATTCCACTGGGATACCTCTTGTGCAGTGGTTGGAACAATATGGTGGACTCGTAAGTAGCTATGCCGCATACTTTATGATACCAAACAGTTACTGATAGTGTTTATGGATAGACAAATGATTCTCGACCCTGGTGAGTTGCTCAACAAAGTTTATTATACGCGTATGTGTCGCAATTCTAACGGTTGTCTACAGCCATTAGGGATTGGGTGCTTATTCCCATCATGATTGTTATGGTGCTTGTTGGTGTGCTTCGTCATCATATTACAATGCTCTTGACTGGTCAACCCAAGAAACCGCAAATCAAAGCAGTCCGTGAATCGTAAGTTGTAAACCAAGAGGACGTATCGAAAGCAGTGAGCTCACTATCACGTGTATCCAGGAAAGCGCTTTTACGAGGATTTCGTTTACGAGGATTTGGTGATCATATTCCACCTTATGCATTTTCAGCACGAAAGAGTTATTTAGCAAACGCATATGAGGATGGCAGATATCTCAAGAATCCTACACCCAAAGAAGGCGATACTCCAGCAAATCCAATGACGGATCCTGATATGATGGAAGGCATGATGGAAGGCATGAAGAAACAGTTGACCAACATGGTACCCCAAATGCTTATTATGGGCTGGATCAATTTCTTCTTCAAGGGCTTTGTTGTCAGTAAGTATAAAGGGTTGCTAAGGCAAAATAAAATCATGCTAATAGGTGATGTATATGATAGTCAAGTTGCCATTTCCCCTGACACCTCGTTTCAAGACCATGCTCCAAAGCGGTGTCAATACACGCGACATGGATGTTACTTGGGTATCGTCATTGTCATGGTACTTTCTCAATCTCTTTGGTCTTGGCAGTGTCTTTGCTCTTATCTTGGGTGATAATAATGGTAAGTGATCATCTTTGCATGTGTGTACAAGGCTCATGTCATTATAGCTGCAGGAGTGGATATGGCGGCAATGAGCGCAATGCCGGGTGCAATGCCGGGTGCTACTGCACAACCTGGACAACAACCTGATTTCGCAAAGATGTTTTTGGCTGAAAAGGAAAATCTGTTGATCACTCCACACAAGTGGGATCTCGAGGATGTGGAAGTACGCTTGTTACAAAAGTATGGCAAAAAGACGGCTGATGCTCCCAAATCAACTCCTAGCAAGAAGGGACCACAAACGATTCGTGACAAGATCAAAGCCAACCAACAACAAAGCAAGGCAGGTGCCAGCAACAAACGTCGTTAGATAGAATCTTTTTCTCTTTCAGTTACCATAAAATCAATAATCAAAGCATTCGCTGTGTATATACAAATTGACTAAAAGTGATTCAATATATAACCATTTGATTGGCATATCAATAAATTCAGCAACAGAATTTTTTCTACGTCAAATTGTATGAATGAGTATGTGTATTTCGGTAGGCGATGGGAATCGCATGCAGAACCTTCCGTATTGAGATCAAAGTACATTTGCTTACTCCCACGCTTATACCGCAACTGGGATACTTTGGCACCATGTAGACCAGCTGATGTCCCATATAGTAACTTGTGTAGTATGACGTTTTCATTATTCGAGAGCCATTACAGGGGTTCCGTGATACATGTACTTTACAACTTCCCCTTTTCCAAAGTAAAATCCGTACAAGAGTAAACAAATACATGCTCTATCTTTTATAATGTTTGTTACCGTGTGTCACATGGCTGTGGCTAAAGTTGCGATTCCAATTTATCCTTGTGCATTCTCAAAAATAGGATACAAAAAGCATTTCAATGAGGTGGGGTATGGATCACATACATGTATGTACTGAATGTGTGGCAATCTAAGGATTGTGCAACTTTATCTCTCTCACTCAGATGGGGTTTCCTTTTCAGTTTCCTTTTTGTCATTTGCGGTTGTTCCTTAACCCCGTAACCGAGTAAAACGAGCGGGGATAAATACAGATCAAACGAACCAAGTGAAAGTTTGTGACATGTTATTATCTGTCGAGTATATATCAATCAACATGTATTGTTTTTAAGGTAGTAATGGAAAAGATGATGATGATCATGAGGAATAATAGAATGTCCTTTGATATCTCATTAATGCATGAAGGATTGACTGGAAAAGAGTAAATAAAATGAGATAGTCTTATTGAACAAGATAAATGAATGCATGTTTATGTTTATGTGTATGTGTGTTATCAAGTGTAAAGCACATGGATGATCGTCCTTTGATTGTATAGGTGTCTATGTAGGTGGTAAGATGCGGGAAGTGAAAAGTAGCTGCGGTTTGCTTACTGGCTTACTCTCTCTCGTCGCTTTTTGACTCAATCTTTCACACTCCTTGTCCCAAGACCTTTCTCTTCCTCGCTCACTCTCTCTTACTCCTTCTCTTACTCTTTAAGATCGTGTCTTTGTACTGCACAAACTGGACGAGATCTCTGCTTCCAACACTTGATTCTCTATCATGTCCTCTGTATTTGTGTCCGACAATGGTGCATTCACCCAATCGCAACCTCCTAAAGCACCTGAACCAGCACGCCCTAAACGACCACGCCCTAGTCTAGCGGTAAGCGATTGTAACGACACAAAGAGTGTTGTTACTGACGAAACAATTTTCATTCTAGTGCATTCGATGTAGAAAGAAAAAAGTGAAATGCGACTTTGTACAGCCAACATGTGGACGATGTGCGAATGCTGGATTGCCTTGCAGTTATGCGACACCCCCTCGAAGAGTGAATGGTCAAGCATTTGATGAATTGGGAACACATGTAGAAGAGCTCAAGGAACGTATGCAACGGATGCAGTCCGAGTTGGCAATGATTAAGAGCAATCTACATCCATTTTCTGGAGGATCCTATGGTGCTGGTGGTGCTAGTAATGGAGCAGCAACAGCAGCAACAGCTGATGGTATCAACTCGGCAATGTCTAGTGAGGATGATCCTCATAAAAACATATCACCTAGTCCAATGATGGTCAATCAACTTTCCGTGGCTCACGACAAGGGCGGTGGTGCGTTATCAATGGCAGATCCCTTGTCACAACAACCGGTTACTTGGAAACTGTCCCTATCTCCATCTGGTTTACGTATTGATACCAACATTGCCAGTGTCGCTGATTTGTATCGCATTTTACTCAACGGCATCAGTCAACTCAACATTAGCAGTGAATCAACTACCAACTTGTTCAGCACAGATTCAATTCGTGGTGATAAATCACGACCACATAAGGCTTGGGGACGTTATGGTCAACGAGTGAAACCCCTGGAAGATGTCAATGCAGCTAGCTCAAGTTCCAGTCATAGCAACAGTAATAACAACATGGGCGGGATTGCTGCCAGTTCAAGCAATCATGCTAGTAACAGCAACAGTGGTGGAGGACGATTATGGGAAGTGGATGACAATGAAGCACGCAAAATCATTCAGGAGCGTCAAGTTGGAATGGATGACACAATTCCAAAGGAGACATTGGATAATTTGATGAATACATGTTATCACCATTGTTTCTTGGCATATCAGATCGTTGACAAGGAAGCTTTCATGCAAGAATACACGAGTGGCAATGGTCTTGATCCTTTACTCGCCAATTCAATCAGTGCTTGGGTTTCCAAACATGGCTGCGTGTATCACAATGCATGTCCAGGTCGAAATCCATCTACGATGGGAGAAGCTTATTTCAAGAATGCTCGTCAATTGTTGAAGAAATGTTTTGATATCAGCAATGCCACCACAGTACATGCTTTATTGAACCTCTACATGTATCAATTGAGCAGTGAACGATCTAGTTTGGCGTATCTTTATATCGGTCTTGCTATTCGTATGGCGCAGGATCTCAAGTTTCACAAAAAAGAGCATATGCCTGCTGAACCAAAGCAACGGGAAACAAGCAAACGTTTATGGTGGTCGGCTTATTGGCTTGATTTATGTGCTGCTTTGGAATCGAATCGTCCTACTATGGTGGATGACAAGGATTGTGATCTCGAATATCCAACGAAGCTTGATTTCGAGGATGATGAAACTGGATTCCGGATCGACTTTTGCGTTCATTCCATCAAATTAATGAAGATTCGCAAGGATATCATGAAGCATCTACCATCAGAACAATCGGGACAATCATTACTTTCAGCTATTTCACGGTTGGAGAATGCTTTGACCAATTGGTTAAATGAATTACCACAACATTTACGATTTGAAGCCGAAGATGTATTCCAAAAGACGGGCACATTCCGTGACGAAGCCATGCTTATTCTCAACATTCAATACCAAACCACATGGATCATGTTGCACAAGTTCTTTTTGCCGAAGCAGAATCAAACAGCTACACCTGTCGCATTACTCTCACTCAACATTTGCACCAAATCAGCCAACTTTATCACAAAGATGCTGGATATTTATGCCAACAACTTGTGCTGGTGTCAGTTCTTTTACACCCTGGATGGTGTCATTGCGAGCGTGTCTATTCATCAGAGCAATGCTTTATCAGAAGAAAAGGATGTTGCTTTGTTAGCTCAACGTAACCTGATCCTCACAGCTGAAGTACTTCGCAAATCACCTCTCGTATACATGGAGAAAGTCAATGAGATTATTGAAAGTATCGAGTCATTTTTGAAGCAAAACAATCTTCCCACTGATATCAGCAATATGCCAGCTGTCAATGAAGATCTTGTCAATCAACAATCGATTTATTCAGTATTCCATCCTGGTGTATTTGACAACAATCGAAGTGATGTAAAATCAGCAGCTACTGGTACCAGTGCTACTGGAGCTATGAAACAAACACCAACAGTATCGCATGCATCCCCTGTTGTTTCTTCACAGCAACAACAACAACAGACATCAGCATCTATGCCTGTACGCACCCCGGTGGTGCCATCGGCAAATCTTACACCTCACATGCAACAACAAGCAGCTATGTCTACTAGTCCATCACCATCTCCTCAACCATCCATGTCAAGTCAAGGTCATCCACAACAACAACCAGCCAATGTACCATCACAACAACAACAACCACTTGCAGGATCACCTATGGGTTTCGCCAATCAACCACTTCATGGACCTGGATCTACCAACATGATGTCTGGACCTGGAATGTTATTTACCAATCCTGCATTGATGGGTTTTCCAGGTGTGGGTACCGGCCAAGTGGATCAAATGCTTTTCAGAGATATGAACTTTGCTGTTGACCAATCAGCTGCTGTGGGTGAAGAAGCATTAGCTCAACCTGATGTATTCGGATCACTCGGTTCCAATATGCTTGGTGGTAATGGCAACAATCCTGCAGCAGCAGCTGGATATAGCACCAATGCGACATCGGCAGGCACAACAGCACCGTTCACTTTTTCAGCCGATTTGACACCCGATTTGTATAATGCAAGTCAATTACGAGGAGACAACAATTTATTCAGTAACCCAGAAACCATGTTTGGATTGACAGGTCAACATCAGCAGCATCCTCAACAACAACAACAACAGCACCAACAACAACAATATGGTGATGCTTCGGGTTTCGATCCGGCAAATTTCTTTGGCATGGATCAAGCAGCCATGAATGCATTGCTTTATGGTTCTGGAAATGCTGGCAATAATGGACCTGGAGGACAAGGAGCTATGCCAATGGGTTTCTCGCAACAGCAACCTTCATCAGACAGTTTTGCAGCAGCAAGCATGTACGCTGCAGCAGCATCCAACAGAAAACGTACACATCGTGATTGGGAGGAACCTTCATGATTTCATTTCAACATACCACATCATTATCCTCTTTATCTGTGTTATGTCCTACATCAATCCATCTCTTCAGAAAAAGAACCCCCCCCTTCTCCCAAGCCCATCTCCTAACTTGTCCAACTCAGTTTTTCCCATTGTTCTTTTTGTTGCTTGTCTTTTTCCTTTTATAGTGTTTTATTTCGTTTTCCCTCTCTCTCTCTCTCTCTCTTTCTTGTATACTATATGCCTCTTCTTTTCGAGATGGAGCAAAGCATCACATGTAGTGTCCCTTGTTTCCTTTGGCCTGTTAGTTGTTTTACTATTATTATCATCATCAATAATGAAGAAGAAGAAAAAAAGATATTGTTATGCAAGAGTGATCGAATGAGCAACTAATATAAGCGAAATTGACATGCATATGTAAATTTGGGGGTGGGTTGGAAAGGGGATAATGTCGATGATGCTATGGAACGTGTGTCGTTGTTGGGGAAGGTTCCAAATGAATTTCAAAGCGACCTCGTTTAATGACAATGGTATTGTGGGTCCGCATCTCGTGAATGATTGGGGGTGGTTCATGGTGGTCCTTGCGAGGGTCTCTCCAAAAAGCATCTTCCCATATATGCGGTTGTTTATCATGATCACTTGAATCACAAGTTGTTTTAGGATCCATGGTGTCATATTGTTGTTGTTGCTGCGGTGCTGCTGCACTCGATAAGATAGTTGGTGTAACAGGTTCATCCATGCTGCTGACACTGATCGCTGAAGAGTAATTGCAGCAACTGCAATGGGTTGATTGTTGCTGCTGGGATAATTGGTTACTACTACTACTGATTGCTGATGATGCACCACCTCCTCTTTTATCCACCAATACTAATTCATCATTCAAGACCCTGCTGTTGGTGTCGATATTCGAGGAGGTGGATACTAAAGATGACGACAGCAGAGGTGTTGTACATGTTGATGTCGTTGTTGGAACCAAAAGCAACTCGTCATTAGGCAAAATCTTGATACCTGCCATATCGGCGAATTCCTTGGCTGTAAGCTCACCGGAGGAATGTACACCATTAGATGGTCGCACAGTGATGGCAGTTTTGCTACGTCGATGTGTTTTACGCCCTGGGGATGGTGCATTTTGTGTTGGTTGTTGGAATAAGCTATGTGTATGTCGATGATGACCGGGTCGTTTATTAGGTGTTGAGTTGACAAGGATTCCCTTGGTCGTTGCATTCTCGCCTTCACTAGGTCTTCTTCCTCGTGGTTCTCGTTTCAAGTCGAGAGTCATGTTGGATAACGATTGCTTCCTGTAATGATATCGTTCAAATGCTTCATCATTCGCAAAGCGTCGTGTGTTACTATCTTGTACATTGAGATGGCTACCAAATAGTGCCAATGAAGATTTTAATTTGCTTGACAAGGTGCTAGTAGTATTCTGGTCATCCGATGGTTGCTTATTACCACCAGTGAGTGAAATAGGCAAAGATGGTTTTCGTTTAAGGGCTGCAATCATGTCTTTAGTAAAAGTGAATAAAGAAAGAGAGGAATGGGGGAAAAGAAGTTGTAATGTGTTCCTTTTCAGAGTTGTAGGAGGTGAAAAAGTATAAAGATGAACAATCCGAGTCGGTTTGTCAGTTATTGGTCTGGATTGGAGAAAGGGTCTATTTCTTTGGGGGGGAAAAGGGGCTAAAGATCACAATGAACATGTCTTTTTCTCCCTCAGGCACAACTCACGTGCGTCGAACAAGGGATTTCCGAACGAGCCATGAGACAGACTCCTAATCGGCTTGCCACCACTATAACAAGTCAGTCATGATGTTTATTAGTCTGAAAGGGAATATGCTATCGTGTATGCTAATATGTATGCTGTTACCATGGATACATGTATCGCTGTATTACAGCAACAAAGATCCACCAATTGGCTGGAAATTCGAGTCACTTTGAGATAATGTGCTCAATGCCGCGTAAGCATTAACATTTGCTCTCTTTTTTCACTCTTACACACACAACACAATGTCAAACAACTCGCTGGATCCCGCTTCGATCTTGCATACACTTGGACAAATTACACCTGGCACATTACGAAATCCATACGATGCACTTGCTGCAACCACTCATGCCATCATGTTGAGCGTTGGTTGCAAGTTTGCTGGTTTGGGAGACGACGCCCGACAAGGTAAGGGAAGCGGTGTTTTGAGTTGCATGAATCCAGTCAGAAACAAACCTTGTTTCTAATGCATGATTTCGAGTAGAAGGCGACGGCACTGTTCGAACATTGCCTGAAGAATGGAATTCAAATGGTCCTCATCACTATGCATTTCGTTACAGCCATCCACAATCAAGTATGACATTCATCATTAAATCCATCAAGCTTGGTGATAGATGGATTTGTCATGGTATTGGTGTCGAAGTGAGTATTTGTGTTTATTCAATAAACCTTGGATAATATACTAATCTACTATCGATAGGATAACAAGACTGCTACTTTGGACATTATTGCATCACAGTTTACTTCGGCTGCCTTTTTCCCACATGATCTATCAACAAGTCAAGATCCTCTTATCCATGGTTTCATCTCGACAAGCCAGTTCCAAGAGCTCATTTCCCTATTCAAAATCAATATCTTGCAACGTATTCTTCCAGGATTGCAAAAGGAAGGTTATGACAATTCTAGGTAAGAATCAAAATTACATGTTGATCAAGTATAGAAATATTTATATATACTACCTTTTTAGTTCCTCATCACAACAGCAACAACCTCCATCTTCTTCCACCACTCAACCCCAACGACGAGATCCTCCACCTGCTCGACCACCACTCTTTGAAGATCCCATTTCAGCTGATGATCCCTTATTTGAGTGAGTTGAAACTTTGCCTGGTTTATTATTCATCTATTAACAAGCATATCCCCCAACCCCATTTCTTCCATTTAGTCCTGGCAATCCCTTCAGTGTAGGTCGTTCTGATCTTGAACCTATGGGTGGTGGTATCCGTATGCCAGGGTAAGTGATGATTTGGCTACTATATACAATGCATATACTTATCAATGGATATACCCATAGAGCTGGTGGTGGTATGTTTGTTGGTCCTGAACATCCCATGTTTCGAGCACGTCGCGATGAGCATGAATCGCCATTCAGTGGTGAAGGTCGACAACGACTACCAAGGTAACAATTTTACATAAAGTACGATTCAATCGACTGATTATAATTTACTTAAATTAGAGGTGCTGTACCACCTGGTGCACGCTTTGATCCTATCACACCTACTGGCAGTGGTGGTATGCGTCCTCCTCGCGGTCCTCGTGGTGGCTTTTTTAGTGGTGAGCCTGATAATGATGAACTACCTCCTCCAGTAAGTTGTGTAACTAACGCTCGCATGAAAAAAGGTGGTCCATTCTAAGCGTGGGATTTTAGGGAAGCCATGATATGTTCTTGTGAAACAGTGGATCATTTACACACAACAAATAAAAGAAGCATGGATCGGATGATGGATTTGATCAAATTAAGACCTGTTCGGAGCCTTTTTCAATAAACTTTCTTCCTTTTCCATTTTTTCACTTTTTCTTTCTTTCTCTTGCATGTCGGTTACCACATCGTTTGTTGTTATTTCAGGAGGTTCGGGTTGTAATGCTATAGGTAATAAAGCGTTTATTCCAAAGTGACGAATCATGATCACGTCTCCTTACATATCTACCACCAACTCATCGGTTTACAAATATACATACATACTCTCTCTTTATATACGAAAAGCACCTGCGTTTCAAAACTTTAATGCAAATGTACACTATGTGCTCGCTATCTCTGATAATGGCGGATCCACTGTAAGTGTATTGGTGGATGCATATTCCTCAACTCACAACATGGAAGCTTATTGCCCCTGTCCCACCCAATAGAGCGAGTTGATCCGAGTTCTTGGTGGTCCTAGCATTGGTGATTTACGTGCACGGCTCACGCGTTTGATCGATATTACTCAATCCGAAGAAAAGCAAGCTATCAAAGATTTACTCAGCTATCGACTTTCCAAATCTGCTGACAGCCATACTGTGCGCGAGGAATGGATGGCAATTGTTGAAGGGCATCATCGATTATGGAACAAGATACCAACCGAGAAAAAGGAAACCATTCGCGGTTTTCTGGTCGCATTCAACACTGAAATCATTAAACGTGCATACAAATGCTTTGATTTTCGAAACGGATCTATCGGCAACTTCTTCTTAACAGGCGCACGGTTGTTTTTTGGATCGCTCGAAGCAGCCATTTTCTTGTTTGCAGCAATCACAGGAATTGAAGATCGCACATCTGTGTTACCAGTCATAGTTACCAACCACACAGCTGCCATTGCTGCCGAACTTGAAGATGGTGATGTACTACGGGGACAGGTAAAAGGAAATATTGGTGTGCGTGTGAATTGCGTATTGAAGTTGGTTGTATTTATAGTGTGAGATCAGTCATCCTTCACCTAGTAGGCGTCCAAGTCTTCGCAATCCAATGGATACCTACAATGCAGTGGGAGGATTACAATCACCACCGGCACCAGATGGATTTCGTAATATGAACAGCAATCTGATTTTCGAAAAAGCAAATGAAGAAAAGCTTTCATCAGCCATCACCCGCCTTTATTATATGGTATATTTTTTACATTAATCCCAGTTTTCGTTTATGAGTGCTCATTATATCATGCGTAGAATGAATTCGGTCAAGAAATATATCCATGGCCCAATCCAAAGGTCATTGACAGTATCAACAGCTCAGAGACTCTCATCTATTCCATCGGCTCGCTTTACACATCCATAGTGCCATGCTTGATCCTAAGAGGTGTCGCTCGAACCATAGCACAATCACCATCACTGAAACGCAAAATTCTGATTCTCAATGGTTTTGATGACCGTGAAACTGAAGGATGCTCTGCTGTCGACTTTATCAACATCATCACACATGCGCTCAACCAAAGTCAGGCTATTGATGCAAAACGTGATTTTTATGAGCGAAGGACACGTGAAGGATTGAGACGGTTATCGGTAGCTCAATATGAAGGATATCCATTATCAACATCCAAAAAGAAGGAGACTGCTACCATTGATACGCGTGTAGAAGAATTATGGCCACGATCCCCTCCTTCTGAGTTCATCACCCACATGATTTATATTTCCTCTACAGGTAAAATGGATCACTAAAGGGAAGAGTATAAATGGCATGTTATTGACCACCATCTATATCTAGAAATCCAAGTGGATGTGGAAAGAATCGAAAAAATGGGTATCCAATGCATCAAGATTATTCAAGATTCTCCAGAATACACTGACAAATGCTTGCAGCCTGTGCTCGAACAAATCATTGCAGAAGATTAGATTAGCGTTTATACCGATTGGATCATACCTATAATCAATATGACAGATATTATATGTGCATACACCAATCCCCCAATTCGGGTAGATAGATGCATAACGTGCTTGCTCGGCTCATGCAGGCAAATTTGTGTCACAGGGAGAGATTCTGGTCTTCTTGTTCCTCATAACACTGCTTGAAATTCATCCACACAGGTTCCAGACTAATACGATTCATTGTTTCTGCTTGAAGCATCATAATGGCTCATTCAGCTGCCAATAATGCGCATGTAATGGGTTGATTGTTAACGACACCTTCTTGCTGGGTTTAATGAAAGCATATTGATTATGTGCTCAATGGTCAACAATGAAATGCAGCTCCAGATAGATGTAATGCGTGATTATATATCCAATTCCAATGTACCTTGTAGAGAGGAAAGCTAACTATAGATTTGTTTCTTTGTTCTTTATCACCATTCCCATATACTCATTGGTTTAAGGCTGATGTATAATGAGCGATTACAATCACGAGGATATAAAATGACAATTGTATGGGTAGAAGACGATTGGCATGATATAATGGCTCGCATGCAGAATGATGCTGTACAATTGTCTATGTGTATCTTGAATGAGCATATGCCTTTATCATGGTTCCTGAAACTGTTCACTAAATCGCTGTATTGAATGAAAATGGCATATCTGCCATTCCCATCGAAAATTAAAGGGGCTGGTCATCCAGGCAATATAGAAACAGTAAGAAATACACCCATGGTTTCAATTTAATAATTGAAATTACCTGCCTAACATTCTTGAGTACATTATCCCGATGATGTATGTGGAAGAGTCATGTCATGCATATTGCTTAACTCAATCTTGCGTAATAGCTACAGTACCGATCCAGGATTGTTTGTTTCATCTTTAAATTAGAGCGCATACTTACATCCATAGATTTGGTCACTTTGATTGCTCTGCTATCCACTTGAGAAATTTGGCGACCCGTCAGTGAATGGTGACAGTGCTATCAAGATATTGATATTCAATTCGTTAAAGACATTGATGTGCGGCTAGATGGGTAATTCTCTGGTCAAGCCGAGTACATCGATTGTCGACCATCCTGCATAGCTCTTGTAGTAGGTGCTTTCAAAAATTAGGTATTGGTGTTTGACATTTAACGAGCACCGAGAATCTCCTTATGGTATATTGTAACCAAGTCATAGCAATTCCACAGGTTGCCAGTCAAAGTAATTTCATTTGGAATATTGCTCATATTATCCTTTCATGGTCACAAAGCCAATAAAGGTAATAGCGCCAGTAGTTAACTAAGGGGATATGTTCGGTAGTCATTCTTTTCCTGTTGCAAGGAGTAAAAAACAATCCTATAAAAATGAATGGTATCACTTTTGTGCAAGTCAATAATCACTTTCACACGGTATTCTGCACCACTATAAACTATTGACACTGAACAAAGAAGGAGTATCCAATATGCTGTACTTGACTGCTGCTTCAGGATAATCGGAATTGTGAAGATTGGCAAAGTCGGGGTAGAGCTGAGTCATTCCGACAAAGAATAACTTGTAGTAGGTGGCACATCATGGTCATTTGGGAGCTGGTGCACAGTACAACATTGCAAAGATGTTCTGCATATGACAATTGCAGCTTGGTATCCTCGTGTCTTGCATAAGAGTGTATGGTTGGCTGCCACTTGCAAAGGTTTGTTGTGACCCCTCGTTATGCAACCACCTGCAGCAGGACCATCACGCGGCACAAACAGAGTAGGAAAGAATAAACAAACCAAAACGAGTGAAGAAAATTAGCCACAAAGGGCAACAAATGTGTTGCAATTGTCGGTTTATGTGCACAATAAGAGCAATTCAATAATCACCTGCTAGTAACGCAGATCGACGTTTCCCTGATATACTCGTTAGTGTTACTACTTCGCCACGCCAATCACGTCGATGAAATGATGATGTGCTGCTTGTGGTCTGGAACACATGTATTACGTGATGGGCAGTGATATGTACTGCTGTACTCTATGGTTGCCTTTGCAGCCCATCATTCTGATACTTTTACCCCTAAGAGCTCCAAGCGATGCATATTGCCTACTCCTTGTTCTTGCATCCACAATGCTTATATATAGACAACATCATCCAATCACGGCGTTTGGTGTAATGGTGTTTCGCCCATGTCAATGTCGGGATCCACAAGTTAGTTACACAAAACTGCACCAACCTCTACAATTTGCCAAAAGCAGGAGCACTCGATAAAAGGCTGGTTGATCTGTGCAGTTCCATTACTTACTTTCCCTCCTTTCCCATTTTTCCTTCTTCAATTCTTTTCATACGCATGCACGAGCGCTCATTGTCACCAACACAGCCATTGAGCTCTTCCAAAATTTCTCAGGACCGATATCTGGTGGATTCAAGGCCATGGCATCACAAACTAGCATCATTGTTCATGAAAAGAAGAGCTTTTAAACAAATCACCCTTGTACTCGTGTCACTGGTGTTTGTATTAAGTACATGCTTGTTCTTTTTTCATCAACACACAAGAGGGTCATTCTCTGCAATATCAAATGCAAAACCTTCCCAAATGATCAAAGCATCGCCACCACCAAGTAGCTATAGAGTATCACAATTCAGCACCTGGCAAAAAGGTAAATTGTTAGTAAGGATGATAAATAAGCACATGCTAAAAATATATTTTTAGATGGTGGATGGATACAGGAAGGTAGAAAATCAACAAATTTCCTTGAAGGATTACAAACATACACACTTGAAGGTCACGACCTTGCAGGTCTTGAAAATTTGATATCGAACACCCCTTCCAAGGAAAAAGCATCATCCGTGACAGCAGTTATTCACCTGCATGAGCACACAGCTGAACAAATTGATGCATTGGTTCGTCAAACTCGTGTGCCAGATGTTGTTGTACTTGTGACGCCATCACCAATGGTTGACCAAGCGAGAGCGATTGCAAGACACTATGCTCATAGCACCACAACCACTACCATTATTCAAGTTGTTTCGCATGATCAACAATCACCGGATGACCATGCAGGTTTCATTAACTTTTTACGCCATTCAGTCGACTCTGATTGGATTTGGATGCTTGATATCCATGCGCGACCTGGCACACGACATCTTGAATTCATGCATGATTTGGCACATACTAAGGAATATAGTGCTGCTTCACTTGGTTTCCATGGTGTGCTGCTTCCATCCAACATTTTAAATCCCCCAACCAGCAATGACAATAAGGCACAACATGACCAGCAGCTACTGTGTCTACCACATGCATTCAATAAGTTACCAAATGTAACCCAACCGGTTGATATGCTACAGGGAGCATGGTTCTTGAAGCGAACATGGTTACAACATCTGGAACCGCACGTTGACCAAAAGGGTGGCGATGGTGGTCCGTGGTCATTTTATCTATCGCAACGCCTCCTGCATGATGCAAGCATACCTTCTATCGTTATACCTACACATCCCGATCCTGCTTTTCAATTGGCAATGCATGTAGATTATTGCCCTGAAGTATTGGCTGCTTATGAAAAGGACATTGCATGGAAGCATGTTTTGCAACGACATACAAGTTTGACAGCTCTTGATCAACGACAACGTACCATGATGATCAAATCGAACGCCTATCGTGCTGTGTTTATCGCCAGACATGCAAAAGATCTTGTGGCACTTCACCCCTTACTTTGTCGTATGTATCGTAGTGATCAACATCGCCAAACTCAATTGCACGTGGTCGTGATGGGCAACTTGCTTGGTCAATTTGAATGGCCTAGTGCATCTTGTTTAGCCGGAGATACTTCCATCATTATGCATACAATTATGGATGACGTTGACAGTGACAACCAGATTCAGCCAACTTGGGAAATGATTCGAGTTATCGATTTTCTTGGGCCACAATTACTATTCCACGTAGTGGATGACGATCAACAACTACAAGCTCTCCACTCATTATCTCGTACCAAAGGCATCACACCTATAGGTTTACCTGAAAAGCAGGTGTCCAATGCACTATGGATTTCAGAATTGCCTGTGGTAGCTTTACAACGTAAGAATAAACCTGCTATTGCATATGGATCTGATGTATTAACCTTTCGACGTATACTTTATTATAGATTGGAATGACGTTGATGTAGAGCTCATCGTTATTACTGATCGACGATCGCATTCTTTGGCGCGTCTTTTACAAGCACTATCACGATCATTGTATCTTAATGATAAAGTGCAGCTCAAGATATATATGGAGCAATCAGCGGATCTCACTACTCGCCACATGGTAAACGATTATGCATGGTCATATGGTACCAAAACTGTACGACATCGCTCAAGAAAAGGTGGACTTATTTCTGCCATTACGGAATCTTGGTACCCTTCCAGTAACGACAACTATGCTGTTTTACTTGAAGATGACATTGAAGTATCGCCTTTGTTTTATGTGTGGACAAAGTACACAGTTCTGAAATACCGTTATGACCCACACAATCGAGACATGTCCATGTTTGGCGTAAGTTTATATACACCACGAAATGTCCCAGTGTACATGGATGGTCGGCACGCATTTGATCCAGAGGAGATCATCACTACCAGCTCATTACCATATCCAGGTCCAAATTCTCCCTATGTAACTACATTGCCTTGCAGTTGGGGAGCTGTATATTTTCCTGAGCACTGGCGTGAATTCCATGAATACATCATGGAACGAGTTGCCAAACCGAAAAAGGTGTATAATATTACAGTACCAGAAAGTCGTTCGGAATCTTGGCATTTTTCATGGAAGAAGTTTTACATTGAGATGGCTTATTTGCGTGCGTATGTAATGTTATATCCCAATTTCCAAGATTGGACTTCCTTTTCAACCAACCATCTGGAAATTGGTCAGCATATCAAGGAAGGTACACGCACTGAAGAAGAATTACGCGACTTTCAAGTGCCACTTATGGAAACTGATGTTATTCTTGCTCAACTACCAAATCATCGTTTGCCAACATATGACACTCTTCCCGTGCTTGATTTATGGGGACGCCGCACCACAATGGAAGCTTTAACACAAGATGCCATCAAGTTGCATCCACAGATATCAACATGTCCTCGCAGTCCTGGTCGTTTCAAAGCAGATGATCTATTATGTCCTTTCCAAAAACCCACATTCAACAACGTCAAAAGCAAAGGCAAAGGGAAGAGTTCCAAGGAACCTGCACCAGAGACCATTGTTCAACCTATCCGATATATTTATGTATCTACCAATGTGCAAGTTCCTGAAGATGTGTTGCCACGACCAATCAACGTATCACAAATGGATTCGCCTGTGCTCAAAACTCCTGAGAAGGATGATGAGCTTTTGGATTTATTGAGCAGCTATAGTAGCGACACTATTAGTCCATAAGTTTAGTAGCAAGATAGATAGTGCTATAGCTGATGTAAATGCGATATTATGTGTGTTTTGTATATAATAGATCTTTTGTTCTACCATCATTTTGTGGGACATGTTAAGCTTCCGAAAGCTCCCGGCAGACAAAGTCTAATGGTAACTTGGTTGTGACAATGTTCATTCACCATGTTGGGTATAGTCCAGATGATTCTCATGGCGAACTTTTCCGATAATCCATTTCCTATCCTCATCATCTTGTAGATGAATGCACGTATACACGATATAGCTAGTCAAAGGAAATCATAATCCCTATCATTACACTCACTTTGAAACGATTCCACCAATCGCCAATGCTAACAATTCCTGCGGGACAAATTGGTGCACAGACTCCCATTATTTTATATCCCGTCCTTTCATTTCCTTTTGACATGATGGTCTATGGTAAAGTAGCACAAAATGCACATTCCCGAGATTTCCCTGGAGGACCCGTCTCATGTATGTTTTGCATATACTCATCCTAAGAATTAATAGGAACGCTGGATCAAAGATCATCCATCCTAACATGTATCACGAAACCTTCAAAATGAGCCATTTTATACATCTTCTCATTTCTTTGCTCTTCTTCCTTCTTCAACACATATACCACTATCATGCTTTCCACACTCATTTCGCATTCGCTGGTGCGCAATTCTTTCCCCAAAGCGGCAGCTCTCTCACCAGTAGCAGTAAGCATCATTAGTGATCATTTGACTCTAGGAGTTATTTTAACTTGTTGTTACTATGTAGCGATCATTTTTCTCGACCACAGCTTCTGCTAATTCCAATGCCGTCAACATTACACTTCCAGAGTCGGCGTTTGATATGTACAACTGCGAGCGACCTAGTCTTGATATTGAGATAAACAGTGATAAGCTCGTTGAAATGTATACCAATATGAGCATTACGCGACGATTGGAAATGACTGCTGATGCCTTGTACAAGGCTAAAAAGATTCGTGGCTTTTGCCACTTGGCTACTGGTCAGGTATAGTAATAGAGCATCTATGTACACTCCGTCGAATGACATGGTGGATAGAAAAACCAGTGGAAGCTGACACATGCGATTATCCTTGATAATATTTCAGGAAGCAATAGCTGTAGGCATTGAAGCAGCTTTGACACCCGAAGATCAGCTTATTACTGCATATCGCTGCCATGGTTTCACATATATGCGTGGTGGTAGTCTTGTGAGCATCTTGGCCGAATTAATGGGACGCCGTGATGGTATATCCAAGGGCAAAGGTGGTTCCATGCATATGTTTGCTCCTGCTTTTTATGGTGGCAATGGTGTCGTCGGTGCTCAAGTGCCACTTGGTGCTGGTATTGCATTAGCTCAACAATATCTTGGCAAAAAAACAACTACCTTTGCCTTGTATGGCGATGGTGCTGCCAACCAAGGTCAAGTATTTGAATCGTATAACATGGCCAAATTGTGGGATCTCCCAGTTGGTAAAGTATTACATATTGCTCTCATATAAAACTTTTATTAAATATGTTCCATAGTGTTCATCTGCGAGAATAACAAGTATGGTATGGGAACAGCTGCCAACCGTGCTTCAGCATCAACCGAATACCACAAGCGTGCTGGTTATATTCCAGGGTAAGAGCTTTTAGGATTTGGATTCATCTCAATGTCATCCTAAAACATTGTTCTTCTTTTAGTTGTCGTGTTGATGGCATGGATGCCTTGGCAGTTTTTCGTGCATCTGAATGGGCCAAAGATTGGACTGTCTCTGGTAAAGGCCCATTGGTCATAGAATTCACAACTTATCGCTATGGTGGACATTCCATGTCTGATCCTGGTACAACTTATCGCACACGTGATGAAATCCAACAAATGCGTTCTACATCAGATCCATTGATGAACATGAAGAAGCGTTTGATTGATCTGAATATTGCCACAGAAGCTGATTTAAAAGCTATTGACAAGGAATCTCGCAAGCTTGTCGATCAAGCAGCCAAAGAAGCTGAAGCATCCACTGAACCTGATGTAGGGGAGTTTTGCACCGAAGTTTACGTCAAAGGATCTGAACCTAAGAGTATTCGTGGTCGTGTTCCGTCAGAAACTCATTACTTTTCTTAAACCTTTCTCGCCACCCGGCAAACATTATGCCTTTACTCTTGTTACGAATTGTTATATCCAAACGCTTTTGGTGCGTTAGCTTATCAAAGATTTTATCAATGTTCATCCAAATAAACCTTTATACGACTATGATCATTTATGGCAGTAAAGTACAAAGTAGGAACTAATAGGGGGAAAGGTCTGTGTAGTGTATAAGCATCTACATCATTTGGCAGCCGCCAGGCGTTCTGCAGATAATGGTTCCAGATATATAAAACGCATCGACATGGTAATGGCATTTACATTCCAGAACGATTCCATACACGCTTGAATTCTTGCATGTCAATTATACCATCATGGTTGATATCAGCTTCATTCATCATTTCTTCAAGTTGTTGCAAGGACCAATCTTCTTGTTGACTTGCATGGCGTAAGCTTTCCAAGGTAATAACTCCACTATCGTCAGCAAGCAAGCGATAAGCATCTTGAAGTTTTTGATGCGATGATGATGGCGATGAACTCTTTTAGGATGGATAAGCTTTCATGTCCACAAAGTATGCCCTTCCCTGTTCAAACTTACTTCGACAAGTTCTTGTACAATCACCTTGAAACCATCCAGATCCACATAACCTTCTTCGCCTTCAGATATCACCAAATCCTCTATTAAAGCCTTATCCAATACCGGTAGTTCAAGTAGTTCAAGTGCTGTACAAGTTGCTTCGCTATCCAACAAGCCCGCACCCACTGTGTCTGCAGCATTGAATGCTTGCCATGGAAAGAAAGGTCAACATGGGAGCAATGGCTTGATGCGATCAGTTTGGAATACCTTGCCTAATCTCCTTCTGACGCATGGGACAAAGGAAAAATAAATGAGCAAAGTAAACGCTGAGCAACAACCACGAGTGATTATGTTCCGAAATGTAATAGCATGAATGAAAGTGACAGTGATTTTATTATGCATCCATTACACTAAACGCACAGCACCTCCTCGTTGATGCAAGAGAGCATTGGATTGAGCTACTTCAAGGGGTCTTCTACTTTCTGTGCGATAATCGATCCATCGTAAACGTGGCATATTCACAGCCATCTCCACAAAGTCTTGATCTGTCATGCGATCTGCAAAGGAAAGCTTGATACGCTCCAATTGATTACCGCCCACTCTACTGAATTGCAATAATCCCCATACTGGCAAAAAGTATTGACCTATCAACTCAATGTGGCGTAGTTGTGGACATCCTTTGGCCATAGCGAGTAATCCTTCTTGATCAATTCTTAATGGGTCACTGATACATTCCTCCAATCCACCCGATTGCCATCCAAGTGTATATTCCAGAATAAATACTTGTAGAACCGGACATTGTGCAAGCATCAATGCTAATGTTTTTTCAATCGTCAATCTTCGATTACTGCTGTTGTTATTATTGTTGTTGCTATTGGCACCACTACCATTGGGATTGAGCGTAGGTGTGGATGATATGATATCAGAAGAGCCGTATTGGATCATGCTGCTATGACCACTACTACTGCTGCTATTATACACATGATTGTTGTTTCCCCATAATCGTTCTTCGGTTGATAAGCGTAATTCTCTGAGATAAGGGAAGCCATCCTTGAAACAATGAGTAGGGGTTGCCACCAGGGCAGCCGCGGTTATCACCAAATCATCATAATGAAGATACATTAATTCAAGTGATCGATGTGACTTGGCAAGAATAGATTTTCCACTTTGGCATCCAATACGGCCACTTTTTCCAGCTGTCATGACCAATACTTTTAAGCCTTGTTGTGTTGAAGAGGGGATGGTGTCATTGTGCCAGCACGCCAGCACAGTGTCACGGGGAATATCACAATCAGGAGAAACAATACAATGAGTGAGACGACGACTTGTTTTGATAGCTTGTTGTACAAGTAATGCATGGTTACATGGATCTCGAACATCCAACTGCAGGTATTCCAGATGCACGCATCGCGTCAATGCTTTGCCGAGAAGTTGTTGTAATGTTGAATCACAATAACCCCCATCATCGGCCGATCGCCGGTATCCTACTGTTGGCGATCCATGACCAATAAATGATAATCTCAGCCTTGTAAGCGCGTAGTAGGGTGTTCCTGTTTTGTTGTTGCTCCTCATTAATGATCGACACCATAATCGCTCTCGTTTTAGAAAAGGATAATGCTGATCGGATGAATGGGATCGTTGATGAATGGGATCATTGTCGTCATGATGATTAAATGAACATGAAGGGATTGTAGTCCATTGCATTTCTCGAAGCATAAGCTGCTTAAGATGGGGTCCTGCCGTCTCAAACAGATCATGCAATTGGCGTACATCCATAGAGCAATCGAGTAAGGTCAATGTTTGCAACTTGGTATTTCTGGCAAGGATATGACTCATCAATTGAGGTTGATATGAAAGATTCAAATGATCAAATGCTAATAAATGAAACATGTCAGCTGACTTGTTGCCATGCCTACCATTGCCAACTTACTCAATCGCTCACACCGTATGCCCACATAACGTAGTAACTGTAAAAGCCCCTCTGTCATATCCGATTTCACTGGTCCTGTCAAACGAAATGTGGTAGTGCTGGTATCTCTCAGTGCAGCATTGGCAAAGGTTCTGTCAAAGGTGGGTAATTCTTCTACAAGTCGATTCCACAGATGGGGCCATTGTATTATGCATTCGGACCATAAAGTGCTGACATTAAGACAACACAACAGATCGCGTAGTGTCAACTGTTCAAGTATAAGGCAAACAATGTCGTATGGCAAATGAACTGGATCGGAGAGGTGTTTCTTGTTGTTGCCATGACAAGTGAATTGCTGTGATGGATGGTGTTTGGTGGAAGATACAAGAGAAGCAGCGATACGAGCAAGGATGGATTTGGTGCGTTGCTTTTGCTTCTCAGTTGTTGTTGTCGACGTTGATGTATCCAAACGGATGCCAGATGCTTTTGGAAAACGAACCATGAAATGAGGGATGACCACAGACGACATTGTGTCACAACGCAGCTTGGGTGTTGCACACATCTCTTGCACACGTTTATATGTATGCGTCCCGATGTACATATATTTCTCCACATATCACACAACAACACTACCCCTGATTATCCTTGTTCATCTTTTCCTATAACGTACATAGACTTGGATTCTCCAACAACATCACTATAGTACCACCATTGTTAAAACTATTATACTTCTTAATACAATGATATATTCAAGCGCAACTCGTTTTCATTATTACATTGATTAGGATACAAGATAAGGTTGAAGCTGAAAGATGATGATGGTGGTGGATGTAGACTAAAAGTACATCTGAAGAAAGGAAGAAAAGAAAGAAAGGGGGGTCTAGATGCACGTGTATAATCATCAACCAGCAGCAGCTTATTTTTGCACATTTTGTGCAAAATATTTGCCCTGATCGGCTGTTGAGCTAAGGATGTTTCCTCGAGGATAATACTCGCACCTAATCATATACAAACAAACATCGTAAAAGGTTAGTTCCCGAGAACAATGCAGCTTGAAAAAAACTTACGTATAATAGTTGCCACCAAGATTCGGACAATACACTGCACCACAGCCGACTTTGGACTATTTTACACCTTAATTATGAGCATACATGCTTATGCAAGGGGCAAATCAATGATGGTATCTCACCGTTGATTTCCAGATTAGCTGGCTAAAATGTCCAGTCTCCTCGGTCCATCCCTAAGCTTGCATTTAGTTATACATGCCTAAGATATATATATCTCTCTCGTACTCACGGGATTAGAAAAATCATACTGCGCTTGTTCATTGTACCAATCTGTAATAGCTTCTTCCCATGTACCAGGTCCCTTTGCAATGTTTTCACCATATGGACCCTACACATCATAGTGATGCTATGCATTAGTGGAAGAAAATCGATAATAAAAAATGGATATGCAATGGATATGGACATTACTGTCACATGCATCCATGATTTTCATCAATGATGTGAAATGACGCCAGACTTACCCCGCTATGCTTTATAACGCACTCTTTGGACCATTGAACAGCATACGTAGCTAGGTTATCATCCCACGTGAGAGGAGGTGATCCATGGAGTTTTCTGAACTTATTATGTACAGCAATCACATTTGTTGGGTTTGTCTCCAATTCTTGAAGTCCCAAGATAGCATCCAACTTGAGCAATGGTAGCGCCCAGACCATTGCGACCAGAGCTGATGAGATAATAAAAAGATATTGAACAAAGTTTGGTGACATGGCTCCAAATGGATCAGCTGCTCAGGTGTCAAAGATATGTGCTGCGTTGATAAAAAGAAGTGATGATAAACAAGATGGAAGAAATAAGGTCTTGTGCGTGAAATGCTCAAGTATTTATATATGTTACCATGCGTATATGTTATATTGTAGGTGTTGCATGAAGCACATTGTGCTTTCCCTATAACCCGTGATTATTGAACGACGTCGTCGTGACGACAGTTTACCGCATAAACAAGGATCATCATCTACCTTACTTCCAAAATTCCGGTTGGATATGCTTAGGATTCAAAATTTGACCTGTTTATTCAACGCATGATGCTTCGGGTGTAACCTTGCCATGTGGCGAGGTCCAATGATGTGATTTGGTACGCGTAATAATGGGTAACGATGAAGCATCCATTGAACATGATTTACCACTGTTTCCAATACACTTGAAAAAAGTACCCAAAACAAAGCAGCGTATCGTCAAATCGTGCGTGCATCAAGTTGTTCGAGCACTGCATTCTTGACGATGGATCGACATGCTGTATTGTTTATTACACCCAGTAGATCAAACGCAGGATGCTCATCCCTCTTTCAATTTGAGTGAGCTGAACAGGAGAATCTACTTGTTTCTCGCTCACTTGCATGGCATCTGCACTACGTGGCTTTATCACTAGTTCCCATTCGGTCCCTCCATATGAAGTTTAGAGAACCTGGTTTCATGACATGTTCCTCTCTTGGAAGTGGAATACGCCAAAGCACATGCATATATTATAACTGGTAACATACGCAGGGCCAAATCACATATATCTATACATACGAATGCATGGAACAAAGAATATCACGATCATGGCCATCTTTCAATATTGCTAGCGAGTACTCCACTAGTGCAATGTGCACCTGATTGCAAATGGTAACATGCACAATAACGATAACGGATTTATGCAAACATTGTGTGGATTGAACCTACTGTGAAGCAACCTTAGTACATGTGTCACACTATCGATTCATCCAATATGGATATGCACATCTGTATTTGTTATAGGGTCTCGACCGAGAGAGACATTAACTTTGCAAATAAAAGAAGTATTCTCTCTGATGCAATATTGCATCGGTTCTTGGTTTCACATTAGCATCAGGCATCGCAGCTGACGACAACAATGGCGATTGGCCCTGTTGGCTCACATACTTTGTATCTTGATGCTGATCACCCTTTTCAAGCACTCATACGCCAAAACTTGCATGTACGGAGCACATTATAGAGGCTGGATACAGGAAAGTAAACCAAGAACCGATCTTTCTGCACTCAATGGCTCATGGCAATTTACATTGAAGACCCTTTTACCAATATGCAAGTGACTAAAAGCCATGTTATTGATGGATTGGATCCATATGATGCCAGCATGTGAATGAATCAATGAATGATGTTGAGATTAATGCACTTACCACATGATCCTTGGTAACAAAGCAATGACACATCGACGTTCCATCATTGCTAGCACTACTACAAATGTAAATTTGCTGGAGAATATAACAGATTTGGTAAATATGCCAGATCTGGTGATTCAATAACGTGACCTTTGCTACCGGTACAATGACGATGAAAAAATAATGACAACATTTGATTCGAGAGTATAATGTCCATTTAGGAATCTCATTGTATTCGTCATCATCAGCACATTGATACACCCGGCAACTTTAATAATTTTCATATACAAACGCCACAGCCGAAGCCATCACTGACATGTTTTATTGCTCATGATCTGCTGTATGCTCTACTTTGTCAAGAGCAAACCTTTTCAAGATGAATATGAATTTGCATGAGGGAAGATGCAGTACTAAGGTTATGAGAAATGAGCTCTTGGTCTCGAGAAATGATATTAAGGAAACGACATGTCAAGTCGGATGGCATCAATAGCTTTGGAAATACTGCAGAGTCATACATGTATCCAATAAACAATCTGATTTCGATCGACCGACATTGACCGATAAACATCCCAGATCGTTATACACGTTTTTCAAGTTTACCCTCACGAATGAGAACATCATGATGATGTAAGAAATGTGCATCCTCTTGGTGTTTACTGCGAAGCACCACATAAATACCAACCATGCGTATGGTATTGACGTGTGCCTGCATATGTTCTCTATTTTCCTCCCAACTCTCCCCACCCCCCAAATCCGTGACACTATGCGTAGTTGTTGTCAATGTTTTGCCACATGTGATGGTGTGGTGTAGATTTGTTGAATCTGTGATTTTATGTTGGTGAAACCAAACGCACGTGCAAAACATCGGCCGCCGATCCAGCTGCATGGTGATGTTGATATATGCACTCAACTTATGCATGCATCAATTTTATTATTTGGGAATGCCATTTGATTATTCCTTTCAGTGTAGATATACATAGGAAAGAATGGAGCAAGTACTAATAAAGAAAGCGAATATTTGAATGCTCAGGTACCTGAGGATAGTGAGTAAAAGAGATGAGAAGAAACGATGGCAACACAGAATTAAGTCGTCGGATTTTCGAATGGGGGTTACTACTACTGCCTTTCTCTCTCTCTCTTGAGCTCTTTCTCTCTTTGTCTTTCTTTTTTGTGTGTTCCCTTACTCATTACTCGTGTCCATGGCAAAGACTAAAGCGAAACAAACATTACCCCTGCACAAGGTCATCATGGTTGGCTCTGGTGGTGTTGGTAAATCAGCACTGACGTTGCAATACATGTATGGCGATTTCGTCGAGGAGTACGATCCTACCAAAGCCGACTGTAAGTTTACAACACACACACATGCACCATGCAGTTTCCCGAAGAATCTTGACATGATGACTCTCTGACACGATTGTATAGCTTATCGTAAGAAAGTGGTGCTCGATAACCAAGACTGCCAGATTGATATTCTCGATACAGCGGGTCAGGAGGAATATGCAGCAGTAAGTTTTCCAAAGATATAAACACAATAACAAGACACACACATCATTATCTTTGTTGTTGTTGTTTCTAGGGGTAGTGGGAGTGAGATATGCTGAGAGATAAAAAGGGGACAAGGGGAAATGGTTTGGTTGTTATGGGCAAGCATCTTGTTGCTATGGCTTACCTGGTTACCATTCATTCACACATAGATTCGAGACAACTATTATCGATCGGGTGAAGGATTCATGTGCGTGTTTTCAGTTTGTGAGCACGAATCCTTGGAACATACTCAAGAATTCCGTGATCAAATCTTGCGTGTATTAGATGATGAAACGGTATGTTGATTGTGTATCAAGTTATACATTTTCCTCATTGTTTCAATAGGTACCCTTTGTTCTAGTGGGTAATAAAGTCGACTTGGCACATTTACGCAAGGTACCTGGTAGTGAAGCATCTGCACTGGCTAGCGAATGGAATTGTCCATACATTGAAACTTCGGCCAAGACGAGACAAAATGTCGAGCAAGTGTATACCACTCTTATGCGCCAAATCCGTGACAGAAAGGCAAAACAACAAACCACAGCCAATCCTGACAAGGACTCGTGCTGCATTATTCTCTAATATCTAAGCATATCACATCATTCATCCTGCTCTACAATGACACCAAGTCCCTCCATATTATTGATTCAACCCTCCTCAGTACTCCCAATTCTCCCTTTCCTTCTTTTCATACTTTATACTTGTAACGCCTAGTAAACCATTGCTCATTATGGGAGATTCATGATTATATTGATTGTAGTATATATGGGTATTGGAGATATCTATCAGTGTCTATACACGTAAAATGGGGATATGCAAGATGGCATGTATTGTTTCGTATCATCCAGTAATCATAAAGGGCGGGTCTCGGATTTGAAGCCTGTGATTTTTCGCTCTTCTTTCTCTGTAACCACCACAACGACGATCAACACAACATGGTAGCAGCAGCAGTACCAGCAAAACGAGCTGCAGACACAACACAAGATGTGGACATGGAGAATGCACCCACTTTAGCAGATAATAACGTCGATGCCTTATTGACGGGATCAGCCAAAAAGACAAGGCTTTTATTCGGCAACACTTATGGCCAAGCTGCCATGGATGAGACGAATAGGTGAGGAGATCACCAGTTTCTATCGTACCATTATTGACCATACGATTTCTTTCTTTCGATAGCCAACGCATCAAATTGACAAGCAAGATCCACGATGAATATGATAGTGTACGCACGTTACCGGAGGTGCTGATCAAGCAACAAAAGGAAGCACAGAAAGCCAGACAAATGAAAAAGACCACTATCGAAGAAGTACAGGATGAAGAAGGCAGTAGTTCAGCAGTGAAACAGCTTATCGATACGATTCCAGAGAAAAAGACAACGGCAGCGTATGATATCAAAGAAGGGGAGGGATCGATGACGCGTGTTTTGGTATTGATTGTGTATCTTGTTCTATAGAGATGACAAGGCCAATATGGGTATTGTTGCATTGAGATCCAAGGATACAGTATCTGAAATCTTTGGTGATGCTCCTGGTGGTGGTGGTTCACTTGTTCGTCGTGCACGTGCAAAGACAATTCGACCTGTATGGCATGCACCATGGAAGTTGATGCGAGTCATCAGTGGTCATTTGGGATGGGTGCGTGCTGTCACTGTAGAACCTGGCAACAAATGGTTTGCAACGGGTGCTGGTGATCGTACAATCAAGGTAAATTTATTCTAATGGAGTGATGGATGCATATGGCTCATCATTTTCAATAGATTTGGGATCTTGCATCAGGCACGCTCAAGTTATCTCTTACGGGTCATATTAGCACAGTTCGTGGTCTCGCTGTATCTCCACGACATCCATATCTATTCTCATGTGGTGAAGACAAGATGGTCAAATGTTGGGATTTGGAACAAAATAAGGTCATTCGTCAATACCATGGCCATCTGTCCGGTGTTTATTCTTTGAGTTTGCATCCTACATTGGATGTACTTGTCACCAGTGGTCGTGATGCTACTGCAAGAGTAAGTAACTATTTTATTCATGGGTTCAAGTACAAGGATTAACATGACATTGTATAGGTTTGGGATATGCGAACAAAGCAAAACGTGCACGTATTGACTGGACATACTAGCACAGTATCCACAGTGCAATGTCAGGAAGCTGATCCACAAGTGATTACGGGTTCTATGGATTCAACTATTCGATTATGGGATTTGGCAGCAGGCAAGACGATGGGCGTGCTTACACATCACAAGAAGAGCGTAAGATCTATCGCTATTCATCCAACCGAGTTTGGTTTCGTATCAGGAAGTGCAGACAATATTAAGGGATGGAAATGTCCTGAAGGCACGTTTATTCAAAACTATGAAGGCCGTAAATCGATTATCAATACATTATCGGTGAACCAAGATGGTGTTATCTTTTCTGGTGGTGACAATGGGTCACTTGGCTTCCACGATTGGAGATCAGGATACCAATTTCAATCTATGGATACTACAGTACAGCCTGGTTCATTGGATGCTGAAGCTGGTATCTTTGCCAGTACATTTGATCGGACGGGATTGCGACTTATCACTGGTGAAGCTGACAAGACTATCAAGATCTACAAAGAAGATGAAAATGCTGTCAAAGATGAAGACTTTTACCAATGATCTCTTTAATAATAAATTGTACATTCATGTTGCTATGCATTCAATAATAATGTAGTCTTGACTAAACGAGGCAAATCAGTGACACAATGCACAAGCATGCGATCCTCCAAGTATGGATCACATGAGAAAATAAACTGTGTACCCTTTTCCACTTGTACAAAGAGAGAAAGCTTTTTTTTTATATATCGACTCTCAAAGGAAAGGTGCACTGTACTTGATCAACACAACCAACTCCTTTCAACACCATGACAACGGTAAAAGTTACATCCGATTACTACTGTTGCTATGGCTAATGTGGTGTTCCCCATTACACTCCAGGTCAAGATACGTGAACTACAAAATCGTCTCGAGACCAATGAACAATGTCTAAAGAAAGCACAAATGATGCGTGCCATGCTCAGGGATCGGGCAGCTATTGAGCAGTGTGATATTGATATCGCGGATTATAAACGGCGTATCGAGTACTTTAAGCATGAACTACAAGCACGCACCTTTGCTGCTTCAACTATATCCCCTTCACCTTCACCACCCCATCCTATATCGAGTGATATTCCAAGCTCTTCAAGTACACCTGTTGCTCCTATTGAAGAAACACATCAACATATCTCTGGGCGATATGCGACCATCTTGGGTATGACACAAAAAAAAGGAAAATATCAACACCGTTTATTGACAAGTATGGAATCATAGATTTACTCACTAGCAGCACGCCATATCATCGACACAAAGTATCACTCAAACTGCACCAGCTACAATATAAGCTTGATGTTGAAGAAAAGATGTTGGCTGGATATACACGAATGGCTGGTGCAATTCCTCCTACAAAGAATATCCTACGACGCCCAAGTACCGAAGTACATACACAAATGCATTGCAGCAGTGAAAAAGTGCGACTGTTGAAGCGTGCTTTGGCAAAGTATGAGGATCTTTATATTGAAGATGAAGAAGGAGATGAAACGAGTAGTAATGACAGCATAGCTGGTACGTGACTATATGCATGACGTATTCTATTGAATCTAAACGCTACGTGTATAGTGAATCAGCTTCAACCTGCAATTCGGAAACCAGTATCTGGATTACTACAGCTCAGGATCCTTCAGGCTCGTGATCTTAGCCATGTGCCAACACGCGTGATAAAGTCACCAACAACAGTGGTCTGTGTCAAGATTGATCGACAAGTGGTTCATACAACACGACCAACACGCAATGAAAATCGATTTGAAGATTGTCAAATACACGTATCTGAAGGATCTGAATTGGAAATTGAGATATTTGATGAAGGAAGCGATAAGAGACGTGAACCGATTGGCGTGTTATGGATCAGAATCACGGATTTGGTGGAAGCATTACGTAAACGACGACCCCATCGCCTTGATAATAACTCTTGGATGCTTGCACAACCAGCAGATAATACCCTTCCTTCACCAGCTACACGTACATCACCTCCTGATACACCGCGTCCCAAACCCACTACGAATACAACTCCATCACAAACAACCATCTTTGAATGGTTTGAAGTAGAGCCATGTGGTAGTTTAGCGTTACAAATGAATTTTGGTAAGTCATCCGTGGGAAAGCAAAGAAACAGAGATAATTCACACGCTATCAAAAAACAGTACGTCAACCTGCAAGATATCGTCCTCGAGATAGGTTGGGTCGTGCAGGTGCTCTTCGTTACAGACAAGGAAAGAGAATATTCGATTTGAATGGCCATCACTTTGTGGAACAACGATTCTATAACATAATGAAATGTGCATTGTGTAATGATTTCCTTGTCAATAGTGGATTTCAATGCGAAGGTATTTTTCTGTTTTCTGCCTAGTCTCTCTCACTCTCACCATGCGCACGGACTTATAAATGAGTTAGGATGTCGATATATGTGTCACAAGGAATGCTACACAAAGGTCATCACGCGCTGTATCCGCCTTTCACATTTGACAACTGTAAGCATTGAATATGATAATGCATGACATGGCTTCATTGATTCAATGTCATTCTTAGGAATCGGATGAGGAAAGTCTTAAGCATCGTATACCCCATCGATTCACTCAAGTCACCAACATTGGAGCCAAATGGTGTTGTCATTGTGGTCATGTTTTACCTTTGGGATCACGCAGTACACAAAAATGCTTGGGTAAATTACACTGCATACAACGCTTTATACAACTTGATTCATAATACGCTCTCATTTTTTTAGAGTGTGGTGTCACTTGCCATACACGTTGTGTTCGACTGGTGCCAGATTTATGTGGATTATCGATTGATAGAGCCAACCAGATGCTGGCTGAAATTCATGCAGCCAAGAAGCAACATCCTCTCGAACGTGATGATACATTTTCTTCAAAACCAGAGATATCGGATTTGGAAACGGTTGATTCATTATCAGTACAAGCATCCATCACAGAATCTTCCCATTTGGAAAGGCGTCTTTCAGCATGCAATCTATCACCCATGGATACAACCATCATTGATAATAAGGATGCTTCTTTGTATGAGGAGGAAGGACCATCGACCATGGAACCTGCTCGTGCTCGTGTTTCCCTTGATGACTTTTCATTACTCAGGGTCATTGGACGAGGCAGTTTTGGCAAGGTAAATGGGATCAATTGTTGTTCATTGTTGTTCATTGTTGTTCATTGTTGTTATCATGCTCACATGTTTGGGTTTTTATAGGTCATCCTGACACGCAATCGCAAAGACAGTCGACTATATGCAATTAAAGTGCTCAAGAAACGAGCTGTTGTTGATGGTATCGGAGATGCAGCTGGTATTGATGGGTAGGTGGTTTACAATACTTATGTCACATCGACATCTCATCTTGTTGTATTGTTGTATAGTATCCGGATTGAAAAGCGTATCTTTGTTACTGTCAGCCGTTATCGACATCCATTCCTGGTGAATATGCATTCATGTTTTCAAACCGAGGATCATTTATTCTTCGCTATGGAATATGTTTGTGGTGGTGATTTGATGAGCCATATCCAACGTGAACGATTTTCGGATAGGAGAGTCAAGTAAGAAGTGTAGGCAATGATGGGTTATTGTTTGAAAGCATGATTCTAAATTTTATCATTGTAGGTTCTATGCATGCGAAGTCTTGTTGGCATTGGAGCATTTCCACAAGTTGGGCATTATTTACCGTGATCTTAAGCTAGAGAATGTGCTATTGTGTGAGGATGGCCATATCAAGCTGGCCGATTATGGCATGTGCAAAGATGATATGTGGTATCGATCAAGAACAAACACTTTATGTGGTACACCGGAATCCATGGCACCAGAGATTTTACTTCAAGAAGGATATGGACGTTCAGTGGATTGGTGGGCGTACGGCGTGTTGATTTATCAAATGACTTTCAGCCAATCGCCCTTTATGGGAGAAGATGATGATGATGTCTTTGATGCCATTCTGGGTGATGATCTTTGGTTCCCTTCTCACGCCAATGCCAAGATACGATCCATATGCGAACAGGTAAGAAGACATGTTGGTGTTGCATACTGCTATAATCAGTGATCCTTATACTGCCATACACTACAGCTTTTATCACGTGATCCGGAACAACGACTTGGTTCAAGTCCAGGAGATGCATCTGAAGTAAAGCGGCATATTTATTTCCATGATGTCAACTGGGAAGATATGTTGGCTCGACGTATTCCTCCACCGTTTGTCCCAACAGTACAAGGCGCTCTTGATACATCCAACTTTGACAAAGAATTTACACAAGAAATACCCACAGTAACTCCTGTTGAAAATCCATTATCAGCAAATGAGCAAGGAGATTTCATTGGATTCTCTTTTACTGCAGAGCCTTGTTGGTAGAAGATTATAGTACATAATGCTTTGTGTATAATATATATGCCTTTATTGGAACGATTTCACATACTATTGTAACGCGCGTGATCATAAGGATTTACACAGCGCTTGAATTTCCAGCACTTGTCTCTTTTCCTTGTGCACAATGAGCAGCAACGTCGTGAGTAACCCATTCCGCTACCATTAGGGTGATGACTAACAATATGATATTAGCACGGCAGGAAACGAGAGAACGTGTCCGAGGAAGCATTACGAGCACGTCGTGAAAAGGAAGCTGGCAAAATCAAGGCTTACAATGAGCTTGTTGAGCAATGTCGTTCTCAGGTTGGTCACTTTGACAGTTCACAACTATGCACATACACCTTATGAACATGTTATCTATACACATCTAGTTTGAGCAAGAGATATACACACCAGAAACATTATCATTGACTACACGTATTCTGCAACACAATCCCGACTATTACACCATATGGAACAAACGACGAGTGATCTTACAACGTGGTATTCTCGAGTCTGGTGATTCATTATCTGACGAAGCTATTGCGAAAAACCGATCCATTTACGTCGACGACCTTCAATTCTTTATGCAACTGATTCGCATCAACCCAAAATCATACTGGCTTTGGAATCATCGACGTTGGTGCCTGGAATCGATGCCCAACCCTGATTGGATGGCAGAACTTGGTTTGGTGGAAAAACTATTGGCAATGGATGCACGCAACTGTAAAGTATACTACTCACGATGGGTGATTGGGAATAGATAACTGATTCAGGAAAACATTTGATAGTTCATGGATGGGATTATCGACGTTACGTGATGGACAAATTACGACAAGATGCTCAAGATGAAGAACAAGTCGCCAAACTCACTCAAGGGGAATTCGATTTCACTACACGCAAGATCAAGCAAAGCTTTAGCAACTATTCAGCATGGCATCAACGTACTCGTCTTTTACCAGAAACTGTGGCATCCATGTCTCCTGAAGAAAAGAATCAAGTAGCAAAACATGGTATGATGATGAATGAATGTTGGGTACCTCGAACGAAAGACTTATATGGTTCAACCATAGAATTGGAATTGATTGAAGCAGCCATTTATACTGATCCAGATGATCAGTCAGCATGGCTTTATTATCGCTGGGTGGTTGGACGAGGCAAGTGTGATTGAAAAGAGACTCGTGTGTGTATGATACTGATGGATATTATAGCCTTGTTACCAGTACGAATTCTCGGAGCATATCGTTGTGAAGGAACTCGAGCTATTATAGTGGTGATGGACAGCGATATCATATTGGCTGATGCACCTTGTCTCTTGGATGAAAAGAATAACTCAGTATCAGGATCATGGATGTCCCTTGGATCTAGTCAACAACATGGAACAGTATGGATTGCTATGCCAAACAACGATATCGACCCATCTCGCATCAGCATTCATCCTGATATCATTGTGCCTAATACACCTTTAAAGTCAAAACCAGCTTCAACTTGGCAGGATGATATTAAATCAATACCCCATGCTTCAGGTAAAACATTTATGATTCTTGTTCCAGACCGTGGACTGACGACGTGTGTTCAAATATCAGAAATCAATGCATTGATCGCCCGATTCCAGACAACCAACACTCGCTGGTCCAAGCCATCACAACAACCTTACATCATGAACAATACCTCTCACATTTCAGCTTGGCATACACTCGATCGCGTTCAACTACTCAAAGACCAAGTGCGTGTCGTGCGAGACTTGTTAGATTTAGAGCCGGATAGTAAATGTGAGTATAAGAAAAAAAGAAAGCACAAATACACCTTTGGATTAACATGGTTCATTAAAAAAGGGGTATTACAAACATTGGCACACTTTTTGGATCAGCTCAGACTAGCAAATGGTGTTCAAGATCCAGAAGGGACTTGTCAAGAAATCGTTTCCATATATGAAACATTGACGACGATCGATCCTTACCGCAAGGGAAGATACCAAGATGCTAGTAAGATTCCCGACCTTTTTTTTCAACAAGCGCAGTGCCACTCACTCTATTTGTCATTTAGAGCATAAAGTACTTTTGGAGAGTCACATAGATGCCCTTTCCAAAACCAATGGAGTGCAAGAACTATGGCGTGTGATTGAACATGTGCAGTAGAATTGTAGATATCAATTTAAAATACATTTGTATTGACTACATGGGGATAATGTGTGTGATAATAATGCAGTTGGATTGATGTATCACGATCCGTTTTCATTGTGGGTTTCCATGGCAACGTAATGTTGAGGAGAGGAGAAATGTGTAACAGGGGGATACGTTGATTGTATGTGTTTGACAATGAGACGCCATTACATTTCTAAAAGGAGAATAAACTCACTTGATACAAAAGGCAGAAACATAAATTTATTCATGACAGATACGTGTTTGGGGAATTGATGTGAAACAGCGATAGATGCAGAGTGCATCAGTGCACAAAAGCACCCCTTATTCTCCATAAAGGATACAATAATGTTTACAATCAAGGTATATGACTTTATCCTTTTATCCCAATTACCATTATACCGAGAAAGGCTCATCTATATTCCATCAAAGGGCAATTTGGCTGATACTATTTTTGTGGTAAGGAATAAGTAAGCGGTCCGCGAAATAGTGTCGCATCCTCGAGCTACCTCTCCTCTTTCACTCCATCTGCAAGCTATGGGACCTGAATCAGATCAAGATCTGCCGAGTGAGCTCTTGGATAAACTTAGAAATCTCGAGCTTGAGCTTGAAGATGGCGACATTACGAAAAAGGGTTTTGAGAAAAAGAAAGCAACGTTGTTACAACAATACGCGCCTAGTGACGACCATCGACGGTCAACAGGAAGTACCAGTACCCACGACGACCAACAACAGCAACAAGCGGATGCTCAGGCGTTAGAAGATCTTGGACCAGAACCAAGTGCAGCTGATGTGGTTGATTTCTTGGATTATCTGCCTTCACCCACACATTCACCTCCCAAACATGATAATCAAGGAGCGGCTCTTATGGAACAAAATCATCGTCAACTTCAACAACCACCCACTCAAACACCTACACCTTCACAACCCATTCCACAACAGCAACAATATTATCAATATCAACAAGCACAATGGCAACAAGGTCATCCAATGACCCCACAACAACCCATGTATACAAGTGGTAATCAAGGACAACAGCAGTATTATGCTCATCCTGGTGGTATGGCAACTTCTCCTCGTCCAACTCGTGCCTATGATCCACGTATGCCACCTCCATCATCAAGACCACCACCCAATTATCAAGGTGCTCCACCACCAACAACGGCAGCTATGCGGCATCCCGGCATGTATTCGGTGCCACAACAAAGACCCCATTATAGACCTGCACAACCAACACCACCTCCCTTTGCTCAACAACAAAGACCCATGTATACATCACGGCCTATGCATCCTCCACAATCTTCTCCAAGACCTGTTTATAGACCAGGTCAACCACCACCTCCATCTGTAAGACAACAACAACCACCACCTTCATCCTATAGACCTCCACCCGTTTCCCAGCCACAAATGATGGTACAAGGTCGCACATCTTCTCTTGATGCTCGTGCAAGTCCACGACCTGCTTATAATAATTATGCTCGTCCACCACCCCATCATCATCAACACCATGTTCCTCCACCTCGCAATATACCACCACCACCAGAAGGATGGAGGGGCTAAAGCGATCCATCATTATTAATAATAAAAGAGTTTATAATCAACAAGATATGTTTATATAATGTAGAATAGTAATTCACCCGTTCATCCGTTGATTACACGTGTACTGTAGTACCATTTTAACTCTGCGGAATTGTGGCGAGTGGGGAGAGAATCGCTGCCATCCTTATCCCGCCTTCCGAGAGTACACAACTATCTCCCCCCCACCCTATCAACTCAGTTATGCTTTCACGATCCAACCTTGTCACTCGTTTCAAAAAACCATGGATTCAGGTGTGTGGCTGTATATAAACCACGTCAGCATGGCACCATTAACGCAAATCGTATAATGTAGGGTAGACAGCTGTCAAGTTGGCATGACGCTTTCAACAAGATCAATAGCCAGAATGAAGATATCAACGCGTTCATTGCTGTGCAAGATAAACAACTCTTGGAACAGCTCGGTAACGAAACAGCTACACGACAAGCACAAGGTAACCAAGGTGTTTCGATATAATGGCTTCTATTAACAGCCAAATTCTTTCAGGTACCCCACTTGGACCATTAGATGGTGCTCCTATTGGTATCAAGGATAATTTCTGTACGAGTCGTTTGGAAACTACATGTGGATCTAATATTCTGGAAGGTATGAAAAGGACATATTATCAAGCAAGAGGGAGTCAATGTAGATGACCATGTTTTATTTCAGGTTTCACATCACCATACGAAGCAACGGTTGTCAAGCATTTGAACAAGGCAGGTGCTATCATGATGGGAAAAACAAACATGGATGAATTTGGCATGGGGTAAGTAGGACAACAATGCTTATAATAATAATGTCTAATGATAATATTATAGCGCAGCCAATATCTTTAGCCATTATGGTGCAGTGATCAACCCACATGACAAGGATAATTCAAGCCCATTAAAGAAAAGGCGTGTGGCGGGTGGAAGCTCAGGTGGTAGTGCAGCTGCTGTGGCTGCTGGAATGTGTGTAGCGTATGTGTCTATACAAATTATGCCACTATTTCCCCTGTATTCATTGCTTATTCCATTCTAGTGCATTGGGATCCGATACGGGTGGATCCGTCAGATTACCAGCTTCTTACTGTGGTGTTGTTGGATATAAACCATCTTATGGTCGATGCTCACGCTATGGTCTGGTCAGTTATGCCAACTCACTCGACACAGTTGGTATCCTTGCAAAAGACGTTGAATATGCTTCCAGAGTTTATGGCAAGTAGCATTCATTTTCCCATGTATATATTGTGTTACTGATTTCCAATGTGATACAGATACCATTTCTATATATGATGAAAAGGATCCAACTTGTATGCCTAACAAGTTTAGAATACGTGTGGATGAACAGGATCAAGCACTGGCGGATCGATGGGCAACCGATGATCTTTCAGGACTTGTTGTTGGCATTCCTCAAGAATACTATGTTGATCCCATCTCACAAACGGTCATTGATATCTGGCGTAACGGTATTCAACATCTTCGTGAACGTGGTGCTACCATTGTTCCAATCTCACTTCCACATACACGATTTGCATTGTCTGCCTATTTCACTATTGCTCTTGGTGAAGCAAGTTCCAACTTGGCACGATTTGACGGTGTAGAATATGGCAAGTGATTGATATATGAAGGAGAGTGGCAAGGATAATAACACATGCATATATAGGTCGTCGAAGTAAATCACAAGCCAATTCAGAAGAAAACTTTCTGTATGCTGATACACGTGCTGAAGGCTTTGGATCAGAAGTGAAACGACGTATCATGTTGGGCACACATATATTAACTGCAGGGTAATGCATTCAGGATAAGAGTATTGGTAAGCAACTAATTTCTTTTTATTGTAGAACATACGAAAAGAACTTCTTGCCTGCACAAAAAGCACGACGACTTATCCAACAAGACTTTGATAATGCGTTCTCACTGAGCAATCCTCTCCACAACCATTCTCAACAAACTACATCCGGCGTACACGTGATCTTGGTACCAAGTGCAACATCTGAACCACCAAGGATTGAAGATTGTGTACCAGAGTCTGATCAACAAGAACAAGATGGTATCGACAAGCATAACAGTGCTGTGGAAACTTATGTGAATGATGTGTTGACAGTTCCAGCTAGTTTAGCTGGTATTCCTGCTATCAGCGTGCCTGTAGGCAAAGGCCAAGATGGTTTCCCAGTAGGATTGCAGTTACTAGGACAATATGGCTATGATAGATTTATTTTAAGAATTGCAGATATCTTGAGTAGAGCTGAACAACACCAATAAAACAATGGCAATGCTGCTGGATTTCAAGGAAGCCGCTAGAATTTCACTGTCTCTTGCTCCTTTCACTTTCAACACAATGTCGGTCTATGACAATGTGAGCAAAGGGTCGCTCAAATTCAAAGGTGGCGATGGTCCATCTATCAAGTATGCTCTTCATTGTTGACTTGTAATAATCCCCCACTAATGTATCCATGACAGGAAAAAGAAAAAGAAATCCAAAAAGGACAAGGACAAGATCACTCGTGCGATCACTGAAGAAGGAGAGTCACCACAAAGAGTTCATATGATTGAAAAAACTGAAGCAGAAAAGAAGTTTGAGGAAACACAACGAAAGCGAGTAAGTTTGAATGCTCTTTGGAATGATGGATTGGATATCTGATACACAACATGTAGCAAATGGAGCGCATAGCCAAGGCTGCTGCCAAATCCCACAAGGAAAAGGTTTCCGAGTTCAACAACAAGTTAGAACAGCTTAGCGAGCATTATGATATTCCTAAGGTTGGCCCTGGCTAATATGACAAGCGTATGCTAGAGCATTATATATATTTGTATTCCATCCATTCATTTTTCATTTTCGAGCATACAACAATGAATCTCATCTTTATCGAATATATCAAGTTACAAATGAGCTTTAATTGTGGTTTCTATCTTATTCATGGTCGGATGAGATTGCACCATCCATTGATCACACCATGCAACCGATAAATCAAACATGGTTTTGCTCCATTCATGTCCACAGTTTGGTACAATGACAAATGCCCAATCACGGCCTTGTTTCCCAGTGTGCACCTCGGCAAGTCGATTGACAAGATTCAAATTGAATTTGCCAGGTACCAATTTATCCTTTGCGCCACTCATCATGAGAAGTTTGGTATTCTTAAGTCGGATATCCAGATTGGCAGTTTTGGCATTCACCATATCACAGAAGCGTCGAGGCAAATGATCCTTTTCCGAAAGAGATGATTGTGACAATCGATCACGTAACAAGCTCAAGAAATCGGCAGTACCTACAATAGGAATAGCAACGCTAATACGGGGATCTACACGTGATATGATCAATAAATGATAATACAAGATAGTGCTTCATATTTACCAGATGCCGCTGCTAAGAATGTTGCATGACCACCCATTGAGAAGCCCATGACACCCCATACTTGGACACGACTTTGTTCTTGGGGTCCAAAGAGATAATCTTCAACTACATCAATGAGTTCTGACACAGTGCATGCTGATGAATGATACATGGACCACATATCTTGTGCATGCATTGGATTTTCATGTTTGCCTTCCTTCCATGCGAAATTACTGGCTCGATGAACAAGTCGTCCTCCATGATTTGGATGATCAAATGATATAGCAATCAAATGTCGTCTACCAGGTTGATTATTATCGTTGCTGTGGTCGTTAAGAGAACAGAGCGCTTCACAAATCGGGTCCATGGCGCTCATTTTCTCTAAGAGACATGTAAGGCAATGCTCATATACTCTGCTCATCAGTCATCCTTACGAAGTCGACCATGCATGGCAAACATGACGGCAACAGGACCTTGGCCACCTTTGTTCTTGTATTCTTCAAGTCCATACACTGTGAGTTGTAGACCAGCTACTGGTATTTGCTGCTTGGAAATCATGCTGACAAACAAAAAAGAGATTACAATGCCCCAGATTCCCATTAGCCGGTTTTGACAAGGATTCCGATGTTGCACAGAAAGCTTAATAAAGGACCTACTATTGGATTTAGCAGTTGAGAAGACATCACTATAGAAACCTGGTTGCCATGGAAAATAAGTGTTCAAGGCTGTGAAGACTTGGGTGTAAGGCTTTAAAAGAAGCTTGCGAACTCCAACATCGAAATCATCCATGTCGCACTGTTGTACTCGGCTAGTCTTCAACCTTTTTGCGAGCAACCGTATACTACGACATGCACGTTATCCCACAACCAGCAAATTTTCACAATATACCCATGATCCACATTCCCAACATCGCCTTAACATCATAACACAAAGAGTGTTGCTTTAGAAAAAGTACTTCTTTTCCCCTGGTTATAGTAATCTCAACGCTTGTTTATCATCCTTGTAATTCACAATATGCGAAAACAATGAGAGTCACTACAAATAATAGTTCTTTACTTGACGATATTACACCTCGATTCATACCTTATAGTAATGTGTTATCATTTTATATGTTATTAAGGATAAACATTTTGAAGAGAACTATTCTAAGTGCTACACTCGAATGGGCCGAACTTGTTCGGTCTGATAAAAGGACACAAAGTACCCCAAGCCCACAGTGGCCGACCCATCCATAAGAGTGTATAACGTCAACAACTACTCCTACTACCTCCCACTACTTGCAGTACATGATTCCCAATCTACCACAGGTCACCGATTGACAGTCTCACTTCCAATGGCTAAGGCAGTAATCCTCGAATGCAAATGATAGGGCCTAGATAGGGCAGACCACACTGTCGCACATAAATCATGCTGCCAACGATCCTTCACCATAGAGCAAAGCACCATTCCATTCCACTCATAGCAAATAAAGGATTCGCTATATCAGTAGTTGCTGCCATCAAGCGACCTTTTTGGTTGGCGTCAAAGACACATCATGCATCACAAATAGCG